>JABXWE010014105.1:0-23071 GCA_014611495.1 Limonius californicus
GACTAAATAAGCATATGCACACGATGGGGCTTGTAAATAGCCCTGAATGTCGCGGATGTAATCTTGAGGAGGAAACGGCGGAGCATGTACTATGTCACTGCCGTGCGCTTGCTCCTATCAGAGGATCCATGTTGGGGGACTTCTGGCCTAGCATGGCCAGTATCAGCACCACCCCACCTGCTGACATCCTCAGGTTCATCAACAGGGTTGGATGGCTTGAGGATTAGCAGAGTGAGGGCCGATGCACGGAGGACACACAATGGGCCCACATTGAGGCCTAAGTGTTGTGAGGTTATCTCACCCTCCTCGATAATCCAGAATCCAGAATAGGGTTACTAAGTACCGTTTTTAAAGTATCAAACGCCTGTTGGCAATTTTCGGTCCAATCAAAAGAAACACCTTTCTTAGATAGCCTATATTTACCGGTTGTGCAATTTCAGCAAAGTTTTTAGTACATTTTCTGTAATAATTTTCGAATGCTACAAAACGTTTTGTTTCTTCTGAATTTTTTGGAATAGGAAATACTGAAATACTTTTAGTTTTTCTGGATTTGGTAAAATACTTTCTGATGAAATGAAATGCCCCAAATATAATATTTCTTTCTTTAAAAATTCGCATTTAGCAGGGTTTAATTTTAAATTGACATTTCTGAGAGGCTGCAAAACATTGAGTAAATTTTTGTTATGCTTTTGTAATGAATGTCCGAAAACTATTAAATCGTCTAAGTATATAAAGCATGAATCAAAATTTAAATCTGCCATAGAAACAGTCATTAACCTAGAAAATGGACTTGGACTTATTTTCATACCCATAGCTAATCTCCTCATTTGAAATTGACCTTTCTCAATTGTAAATGTAGTGCAAGGTCGGCTGTCCGGATGTAACTCTAACTAATGATAGCCTTGTGCTAAATGTAAGGTGTAAAATATATAGCTCCGGAGATGGAATCCGGAATTTCAGGTATGTTTGGCAAAGGGAACTTTTCGTCTATTATTTGCTTATTTAAAAGTCTATAATCTATCGCAACCCTAAATTTTTATTTCCAGTATTATCTATCTTTTTTGGTACAAGCAAAAGTGGAGATGACCATTCCGAATGTGCCTCTTCAATAATGCACTCGTGAAGCATTTTTTCGACTTGTTTTTGAATTTCCTCTTTTTGAGCGTATGGTAGCCTATAGGGCTTGACGTATATTGGCGAAACATTTTTTTCAAGACGAATTTTTTGTTGATACAAATTTGTTACAGTTAACGGATCATTTTCTATATGGAACACATCTGCCTACTTCGCACAAATTTTGTCTATAGAAACTTTTTCTTTCTCATTCAATGTTGTAGTATTAATTAACTTTAAAATTTTTTCTACCCGATCAACTGAAATCTGATTTTTGCCAATGTCACAAATTTTGTATGCGGAAAAATCCGCTACCTTCGGCTGAAAATTTCTTAAATTAATTTCTCTTTCAGTAACGTTTACAAATCTAACTGGAATTTTATTATTAGCAGGTTTAGCTAAAGTTCAAGCTGTCATAACTCCCTCGCAAACTTCTTCGTTTATAACAACATATACATCACCTGAGCTAACATAACACATATGAATTTTTCACATCTAGGTGGAATAATTGTGTAAAAATCATTTTTAGATTCTAACGGAACAAAAATTTTCTTATCGTTATTTCAAAATGAAAACAAAAATTTTTCGTAGTTGATAGTCGCACTAAATTAATGAAAGAAATCTGAAGCTAGAACACCGTGTCCTATACTATTATCAAAACTGTCGATTATAGAAAACTCATGAGACAAGCATTCATTGTTTACAGAAAATGAAATATTCGCTGAGCCCGCAGACATTGTAGAACTTGTGATTCCTTTAATTTTTTTTTATTAGATTTATTAATAATGTCACACAATAAAAAATAAAATACGTACAAAATTCAAACCATTCATACCAAAATTTTTGCATTGGTTTATTGCGTTAGGCACGAAAAAACATACTTTCTTGTTCCTCGTTATTTGATACTGCACTTTCAGCATTTTCAGAAGCACAGTATACTCTACTTCCAGTATTATGATTACACCCGTTTCGATAACTATCTGTGGGTCGGCGGAATGAACTTGAACTGTCTCGACCTCGACCTCGATGACCCTTGTTGTTATTATTATTAGATTGATTATTTATAAGAGATTGACCATAGTTATTACGAGTATTGTTAGAAAAATTATGAACGTTTCCACCGATTTGATTAGATCTATCAAAATTATGATTATTTTTAAATCTTCCCCGATTTTGTGTTTTGTTATAATAATGAGGGTTGCGTGAGCGAGACCCTGGCATGTGGAAAAGAGAAGTTGAAGTAGAACTAGACAATTTTATTGTTTCTTCATTTAGAGCCCCAGATATAGCATCTTTTAATCTGTCGTAGTTGCTAACTTTAACTTTAGTTCGGATGTCATGATTTCGCAAACCATTTGTGAATGCATTTATAGCTAATTTTTCATTAACAGATCCTAGGGTGTTAACATTCTTTACGTCTTCTGCCTAAGATAAAGTTAGTTCAAGCATAAGTCGCTCTACATGTTTTGCCAAAATCAGATATACTTCTATTATCTTATTTTATGTTAAACAATTGGGTGGCTAAAGCTGCCGCTGATTTTTTAGTAAGTACGTGACTCTTCATATCATTAACTAAATCCTCAACTGAATTATAAGTGCTCTCGAGACGTAATTTAGCTTTAGAAGTTAGCTTTACTTTCGATACATAATTCACTACCATTATTATCCAACATTTCATTGTACAGCTCGATACCATCAAGCAGTTGCTTAGTGACATCTACACTACCATCCATGTTCGGTAACAACGAAGCAGCCGTTTTCAAATCGAATTTTTCACCCATATTTACTGTACTGATATTCAAATTCCTACTTTCTGTATTGATTTCTGACTGCAATTCTTCAGAACTAGCTACAGTTTCATTTATCTCTTCTAACCTATCTTGATTTTCGGATTCTTCTCTAACACTTTCATTTATTTCATCTAATCGTTGCAAAAGACTTTCTCTACAAGATTTTAATACTTGTACTGTTTTTAAACTGTATTCTTTAATTGTATCAATATCTTCAGTTTCTACAACACTAGTCTTAAATTTTATTTTAAGTTGCTTATATCTATGTTCAAACGTATCTAACTCATCTAATAAGTAATAACCTATTTACCCTTTCAAAAGATTCTCTGCGACTTTCTTTCCTAATATTAGTTTGAAATAATTTAACTACCCTTAATAATTCCGGAAAAATAACTAAAATTTAAATGTCATTATGTAATTACGTTAAAATATGCCGCCATTGACGCTGGACTGACAACGGGACGACTCCAGTTTTGGGGATGACTTCCACGCTACGCTTTTGTCCATCGGTGCGCTCTAGCCAATTTACGACACTAGAACGTTCCCTCGTTGCTGGTTCCGGTGTGGTACAACCAGTCTCCGATTTCCGTTCCAAACTGTTTAGTTAAGGTTGGCAAGGTCTTGACTCCTAACAATTTCTCTGCGTATTTTCCCATGTTGATATATTTGTTAAACATATTTCACTAATAACACGACCTAGCAGGACTGAGGACAAGCAGGACTAGCAGGATCGCCATGTAGTAACCAAATTAAACACACATTGGTAACATAAGTGTTTATTGGTTATTCATAATAGATGTTCCTTATCGGAACGCTCGCAATCGAATCCTCCTTTTTTTGCACATACATATCTTTTATAAAATACCTTACTTGCTATTTAACCTAATAGTATAATGACTTAACTATATGCATACACACCAACTATAGGAAAGCTATTAGCAACAGTTCAATAACTTCTAATAGGTACAAATTTATACATAGAAGTCCATCACACTTCACTGTTTTTCACGTTTGAATCAGCTTCCTTGGATAGAAGCAATGATACTATATTTATATACCCTCTATTTGATGCGAACTCTAGCGCTGTCGAATTATTACTGGTTTTTGCATTTACATCGGCGCCCTTGGAGACAAGAACTGATGCTGTATGTCCGAATTTTGGTGCAGGGTGCAACGTTGTCCAGTTTGCACAGTTTTTCGCACTGGCATTGGTTCCGTTAGATAAAAGTAATAAAACCATATCTAAACGTCCATGTTTCGCCGCGCTGTGTAGCGCTATATTTCCGCCGTCATTCATAACGTTTACATCTCCTCCGTTAAATAGAAGTAACCCTAGGATATCTAAATGATCATATCGAGCTGCATAATATAATGCTCCCCAGCATTTACCGTCTTTCGCTTCTAAGTCAGCTCCTTTAGACAGAAACAGTGACACCAAGTCTAAATGGCCATATTTTGCGCCCAAGTGCAGCGCTGTCTTTTTTGCATAATGTCCCAGATCTATAGTAGCTCCTTTAGACAGAAGTACCACCGAACAAGGCGTTCATTTATGCCTTGTTCCGTGGAAGTACCGATACCATTCAAAATGCCCTTGCTTGGTTGCCACATGCAACGCGGTTCGTTTTTTATGATTTTGTGCATTTACATCCGCTCCCGCAGACAGAAGTAATGTTACTATATCTAAATGTTCATGGTTTGTTGCCATATGTAGCGCTGTCCATTCCTCTCTGCTTTTCGCATCTATATCAACTCCTTCAGACATAAGTAATGATACAATATTTAAATGTCCATGTGTTGCCGCATACTGCAGTGCTGTCCAGTTTCTGCGGGTTGTCACGTTTACATCAGCATCTTTAGACAGAAGTAATGAAACTATATCTGAGTACCCGCGCCGTGTTGCATGATGTAGCGCGGTCCCGAGTTTGTTGGGTTTAGCATTTACATGAGCTCCCTGTGAAAGAAGTAACGAAACTATATCTAAATGTTCACAACTTACTGCCAAATGTAGCGCTGTGGTGCCTTCATGATTTCGGGCATCTACTTCAGCTCCCTTAGATAAAAGTTCTGAGGCAATATCTAGATATCCATTTTTGGCTGCAATATGTAACGCTGTTGTTCGTTTAGCATTTCGAATATTTACTCCAAGATGAACTTCCTCGCGTTTTGCATTAGTTTCTGCCACTGAAGAACCGTCCTCTACCTTGGATTTATTATGCAACGCCGCTAGGGCGCATGTTGCCTCGATTTCTGGTGCAGATTTTAAAGATGTAGATGATAAACTTGCTTGATTTGAATCATGCATATTAATTACCGTATTTGGATCTTGTTCCGATTCCAAAGTGTTACTATTTGACAGCAGCAACTTTACACTTTCAGTGTTACCTCTCAATGTAGCCAAGTGCAAAGGGGTGTTACCTTTGTCATTTGTCATAGTAGAAAACTCCAGGTGACTTTTTAAAAACTTTAACAGACTAATTAAATTACAATCCGCCGCCCAGTGAAAAACGGTTTCACCTTTAGAGTTGGTGCTAGATAAAAGTGTTTCTAAATTGAAGGAGTAATCATTTCCTTCTGCTGCATTATCTGCAAGTGTATGATTACTTCGTCGCGTGAAATGATCTATGAGAGCATTTAAAGTATCTATATGGCTGTAGTACACACAGTATTCTAAAGGTGTATTTCCGTACTTATCCCTTATGTCAATTGCTGCTTCACTTTCAAGCAACGCAGTAACAATAGCTTTCTGTTCATGTGATGATAGTGTAACGGCGTAATGGAGAGAAGTCATACCAAAGTTATCTTTAACGTTTACGTTGGCATTTCTAGATAATAACGCGTTGACAGACTGTATGTCACCTATTGCGCTTGCCCAGTGAAGAGCTGCTTTACCAGATTTATCTCGAACATTAATGTTTACATCTTTCGATAGCAGTAAAGACACAGCTTCTCTTTTTTTAAGCATCACGCCGATATGCAATGGTGTATGGCCGTCAGAATCAGTCTCATCAGTACTTATAGCCGATGTAAGCAGATTGGCTAAATCGTGAATATTTCTTACCACTGCACAGTGCAGTTCATTGTGGTGATCTTCGATATGTTGCATATTAGATACGGCAGTATTTATATCAGCTACAACAAGATTTCTAAATAGGACACGAGTCAGAGGTCGATAATTGAAATTATTCTTCTCAAAATATTCAAATATCAATTTTGAATCCGTGGCGAAGTTAGAAATAATGTAGTTGGTAACGTTGTTCAGGCGTGTACAAATAGCATTCGCTGTACCATAACATTTACTGAAGAGTGCATAGTCTAGTGGGGTGTAACCAAGACTGTCTTTAATATTGTTTATTTCTATAGTTCTATTTTTAATGAAATTGGCTCTTGGGTCTAGACGAACAGCACGATTTATATTGTTGAACTCGTCAGGTGATTTCAGATGCTGCGGGTGTTCTACCCCCCCGAACGCCATCAGATGTAGTAGCGTCCTTCCGCACTCATCGACATCGTTGATTGCATTTGGATTGGATAAAATATGTTGCTTCACTTGATCTATACATCCATTCAAAAGAAGTAAATGGTGAGTACAATCTTGAGTTACAATCCGGTCAAACAACTTTCGAACAGAACTATAATTGGGTAGAAACATTTTTTTTACTAAATTTCGCACTACATTTTTATATTTGCCGTCTATATTTTCCGATAGCCACTGAGCTGACAAGTATTCAGCGAATGTTCGATGTACAAACCATATGTTATATTCACTTTCAGCTATTACTATACCGTCCTTTTGTACTTCCTGCAATATGTGAGGAATCATTTCGTAGAGCAACTGCAGGTGCTTTTTGATTTCTAAGTCTTCCAAATCTTGTTCTTCAAATAGCAGTTGTAGAGCTAGCAGAGCTCTATAATTTATATATCGCACGTATTCGTCTTCGCTGGAATCACCAAACTTGTCGCAAATAATTTTTACTTTCTTCTTAATAAAGCGTCTGTACAAATAAAGTATGTCAAAATGTTCAATACCAAATACGCCTGTAGACAGGAATGCTTCACAATCATTAATAAACACTTCAGCGAGTAGTTTTGTTTGCAGTGGCACACCCATGAATGCGCTATCAAAAACATTAATATTCCTCTTGGTTGCAGCCAACAATTTTTTGACGAATGCCTTTACTGCTACCATTTTAGTTTGCAAATTTGTTTTCACAAAAGTATCAAAATATTCAATTAGGAAACTAATTTGATTGGTTTCTGAAAATGGAACGATATCAGCTGCAAAGATATTAAAAATCTCCTCTAACTGGATTTTTGCAACTGGACGCGTAGTTAAACAAGTAACATATCCAGAATCATGCAAACCTTTCACAATTTTTATAACATTTTTTCTAGAAGTTATAGGAATTTCATCAAACCCGTCGAACAGTAAAATGATATTTTTCGATTGTAGGTATCTTTGGAATAAAGCAGACGCGATTTTGCTCTCTGCTAAGAATTTATAGTTAAAATAATGTAAGTGATCATCTGGCTTTAATTTGTTGAAATTTTCTCTTCTGTAGTACGAGGTGAATTGAATTAAATTTATTCTAACGACCCACATACTTACAGGCATATTTAAAGCTATATAATCCATTAAGACTGATTTTCCCATACCTGGATCGGCACTAATTATAAGCGGTATGATATTAACGTTTACTGAAAATAACTCTAGCATTTCTTTGATTGTGTAAAACTGTAAATGGCTCGTCACTGAACCACCACCAAGTATTTGGACATGACTACTACTATCAGTTGCAGTTTCTATATGTTCCACTCCTTTGACTACTTCTGAATCGCTATCGTCGGATTCATCTTCTACATCTTCTGATTCGCTCTCTTTTGTATCGCTATTTTCTGAATCACTATCTGAAGAATCACTAGAACTAGAAGACATCTCATCGTCGTTATTACTAAATGCATTTTTCTTCTCTGTTGTTGGCGTACGATTTACAAGTCGAAAAGGTCTTAGAGCGCTAACAGAACCACCGGATGATTTTTTCCATTCGAGGTAACTGTTCTCGTGCAACACTAAATAGTGAACCGCTTTGTATCCAAAACTATCACCGTCCATGTTTTCTAAATTTATATCCCTATTTGAAACAATGATTCGAAATTGATAAGGATTTCTGAACTGATTTCTGTTTTGTGCTTCAGGAAGAGAACCGATTTTCGCAGATGGAGTTTGTGTTTTTTACGAAATTTCTTAAATTGTACTGCTGTGCATTTTATAATAAATATATCGTTTTTCACTTTTTCCAAACTTTTACCTTTTATGCAAACTTTGGGTATGGATCTATCGATGAAACACTCTGGAAGAGGGTGAGCATCTCTTCCAATATTAAATTTACCGGATAGAACATAGATGATATCTTTTACTGTTATCAATTTGAACATTTCCGGCGATACTAATTTGTGTAATGCGTTGCACGGTCGCCCTTGTAATTTTACAGGGCAGTCTAGAATTATTTGTTGCAAGTCTTCGTTTAAATCGTGAAGATTCATGAATGTATTGTTCAAATTTATATGCGGCGGTTTTTTGTTGAATTTTGTTGTAATAATAACAAAGAATGCTCCTGGAGATATTTTCAAAATGCTCTGAAGATTTTCAAGAGGATGTGTATCACTGGTTTTTAGTAACAAGGGCACTTGTTTATTCTTCCATAAATATTCATACAAACCATATAAATTAATTTGTTTGTGACGTGGTACAACTTTAAGCATTGTTTTATTAATACGATTACGATTACGTTCCCATAGTGTTATCATATCACTATCTTCCAAGAGTTGGCTTACCGTGCTGTGTATATTCTGCTTTACAAATTGTACAGCTGTTTTATCTGCATCAATAAGAGTTACCGATTTTGTACTTACTATCTCGTTCCAAGTTGTATTAAATACACCGCCCTCTTCAGGTTCTTCTAGTTCTGTCTCATACGGTTCAAGCAGCAATGTGGCAAGTACCTTCATAACTTGAGCTTTAGTGAGGGGATAATGGCCACCTAAATGTCCTTTGGACCAATCCTCCACGAAGTTGGTAAACTTATCTACAACCGAAACTAAGCTCTTTCCCGATAATTTGATTGGATCAAGCAATTGTTCCATGGCGAGAGTAATTGGTTTATCAAGGTTTTGTATGTGCGGTTGGTTTGTAAATAAATACAAGTTATTCATTAATGCTTGACGGTTTTCCTCAACACTGCATTCAGGAGGTAAATTATCATAGCAAAACTTGTGGACATTTCCGTTAATATTGAAGACCTTTAAATCGGATTCCCCTTCAATTTTTGAGAGCAAATCGTAATCATAAACACCTTTATTAGTGAATATTATGAAGATCTTTTCGTGGTCCAGCCTCAAATGATTGATCATAGACAACTGCTTAGCTTTATCATCGATTGCTTTCTTCATGCATGAAAGATCTTTAGAATACCTTTGCAATGAAAAGTTGCCTTTTGGCGAGTAAAACTGCTGCTGGGTTATATGTTTTCCCTTTTCTTCATGTTTCATTTGCATCATTATTGTAGTTTGTTTACCTGCGCTGGTTTTTCTATGAACAACTATGTCGTCGAAATTTCCGCACTCACTCACGTTCGAGCCAATCCACATATCTTTGTCCAAATGAGCACAAAGGAGACAAAATAGGGTAGTTAGTTTTATCTCGTATTCTTTTCCATAATCGACAGTTCCATCACGTCGGGCGTAATCCTGTAGGAAAATAGTACATCAATGTTAATGAAATAATGTAGTTGGAGTAAATACAGATAAGTTTGTTATTTTCAGATATGTTTATCCAGAAAACATTAAATTAACACTTAAGAGGAGCAGTAAAACGGTTACATTACATTCATTATTGGTAATAATATCTTTCTGTACAAATTACAAAACAAAGCTTGGCCTCAGATGTGATCCTGTAAGCTTGGTTTCGTTACTGTATGTCATCGAGGCTTATTAAAATTGTTTGGAAACCATGAAGGTGTGCGATAAAGTTAAGCAGCCGAATACGAACAAATGGAAGAGAAGACAAAGTTCTGTTTGCTTTCTCCAAAATTGAAGTTACACCGTAAAAATCTTAAAGGGCAAGGGATATCAAAAGACGTATCATCACAGCATCGCGCCGCATTTCTTAGTTGTCGTTGTATTTTTTGTACATTTAAAATAGTTTATTCGATTTCAGAAAGAGTTGAAATAATTACGTTTTTCTTCGAAAACAAGGAATGTCTCAGTCAAAGCGTCGAATTGTTCAATCAACAGCATCCAGAAAAGCATGTAACTTGTAAGTATTGTTTTCAAATTAGTGAGAAAATTTCGGAAGATCGGGTGTGCAAATAAAAAGCTAAATTCTGAAAATTCGGTAAGAAATGAAACAGTGGAAGTCGTGGCCCTGGGCTACGTTGCTGCCGATCCCACGTTGAGTACAAGGCAAATGGCTATGATTTTGGGTATTAATAGAATTAGTATTCAACGAATTCAACACCACTAGCTTTATCGCTACACCAAGTCAATAAGGACAACTTTTACCGTCATTTGCAATTTTGTGAGATCCGAGGATATTTAACGAAACACATACTCAACATCACGAAATAATAAATGTTTGGGCTGTCATTTTTGGTAATTGTCCCATTGGTCCTTTTTTCTTACCCGGTAATTTGAGTGGACAGACGTACTTAAAATGGTTGCAAGGCAACATTGATTCAATGTTAACTGATGTTATACAGAATGGTGATCATTACTGCGAATATCATTTGCTATTCCAACAGGACGAAGTTCCCTCACATTATGCACTGATTATTCGACAATATGTGAATCGAAAGTTTCCGATCCAGTGGATTGGAAGAAGGAAGAAGAGATAGCCCGCACGGCGCTAGATTTATCTGCGATAATATATTTTTGTTGGGTCATTTAAAGAGTATAACTTTCGCAACCCAATTCGATTCTTTACAACATTTACGACAACATATAATCAACGAATGCAGTCTAATAACTTGACAAATGCTTTAGAGTGTGTGATGCTATTTTGAACAGAACTTTTATTACTGTATGGATGGTGGTGGTGCTCACTTCGAACATTTACTACTCTTGAAGCTTTTGACTGCATTTCCGCGGGAAACAATACTCTGAACCCAAAAATAACACTGCTGTAAAACAAATTCATCGGGCTCCTGATACTCCTTTCCATTTATAATTTTTAATGGGATTCACCCCAATTTGGAATTGAGGGTAGGTGACCGGAAATAGCCGTATTACATACCCCCTTAGCAAATTGTTTGACATGATCGGGCGTTTTTCGAAGGTTTGAAGTTTAGTGCCACAAAACACACCTGTTACATTTTCAGTGGGCCACCCTGTATGTTTTCTATTAGACGATAAAATCGTGAGTCTATTCTTACGTTGTTCCTTGCTCATAAAAGGGCCCATTTCTTAACAGAATCAAATCTTTTGTTGTAATCTACGAAAACTAAATGTACTGGGATATATTTAGTGCTTTATGAGTGTATGTATTGCTTGTATAAACAAGAAATAATTTTTTTGTCTGTAGCTATTATTGGGTTGTTATTTAAACATGTTTCTTTTACGAAAATATTCGATTGTTGCCGAATTGTGTAGTTAAAACAGCCAATAAAAAAATCTAATTAATTAAAAATTAAAAAGTGCGCTTTATCAAAAACTGTTAATGTTTCAAAAAGCATAAGATTGCTTAAATTCCATAAACGTTATCTTATTTACGGATAAACAACACAAACGCATATGAAAACGCTGGTCGAACATCTGTGACATAGTTTAGTTTCAGGAATGCACATCTATTTCAAATATAACCAAACATTTAGTCAACCTTATCTTCTTAAATTTTTTTTGTTTTGAGTGGGAAACTTTGTGTGTGTTTTCAACCTTGTCACTGCAATCTCCTAGGGGTGGTGAGCTATACTGCCAAAATTTTAAATGCTAAAGGGGTCGAGTGATACAGTATTTTAAACAGCATTAAATTCTCGTTTTAACGCTTCCAAGTTTTTCGAATACGGATTAGTAGTTTTCGAGAAAATGCCCTTTAAAGATAGTAACCCGCCAAAAACCAATAATTCATGATTTTTCACATTTGCCAGAATTTACACCAGTAATGTTTTATTGATTACGAAATTTACCTTAATTTTCACTTCATTAAATGTTCGCAATGTTGACCCCTAGCATCCATACAATAGTACAGGTTTTGTTAAAAACGGTTTTGGACGTTCTGAAGCATTTTTGGGGTAATTTTCCGGCATTCGTTGTTGATCCGTTGACGCAAATCATTTAGGGATTCTGGTTGAGTACTATAAATATTACTTTTTATGCGGTTCAACAGAAAGAAGTCTAAATGGCTTAAATCTGGTGACGTCACAGGCCACTCCACTGCTCCTCTTCGGCCAATCCATCTATCAGGAAATATTTGGTCCAGATACTGACGAACAGCAAGGGCATGTTGTGGGGGTTGTTGAAACACCAACTCATTCACATTCTGTCATTTTGTTCCATAATTTCAGTTATTGCTGGATGAACATGATTTCGTATTAAATCCAAATACATTTTTTATGTTAGAAAAAAAGAACCAACAACGCGATCGCCATAAATTCCAGCCCACACGTTTAATTTTTGAGGATTTCGATTGTGAACTTCATGGAATATGTATGGGTTTTCATCGGGCCAATAGCGACAATTACCAATCCCGTTCACAAAAAACGAACACCCATCCGAAAAACAAATGTTGAAAAGCAAATTTAGGATATTATTATCCGTTCACTCATACCCTCGCAAAAATCCATACATCTATCCAAGTCAATTTCTTTTAATTCTTGGACAAGCAATTGTTGTGTACTTACGGGTACCTAAAGTACGATCGAGATGAACATGTGGAATAGTGCTGTCAAGAATCGGAGATTTTGAAGAATCTATTCTCGATTCTGAAAAGAATCGATTCCGCAAGAATCGGTTCTCGATTCGAGAATTGGATTTCGATTCTCGATTATAGAATCGGATTTCGATACCCGATTCTAGAATCGAATTTCGATTCTCGATTCTAGAATCGCATTTCGATTCTCGATTCTAGAATCAAAAATCGTTTTTCGGTTCTAGAATCTAGAATAGTTTCCCATTCTAAAATGAAGAATTGTTTGTCTTCGTTTGAAACAAGAATAGTTTGCGATTCCAAAATTGAAAATAGTTTCCAAATTCACATCTTTAGAATTGAAGCAGTCGAATAGTAATATCCGAAAATTATAATCAACACTTTTTAATTTGGTTTTTATTTATGTTCGTGATAAATACAAAATTCCTTAAGCTGTTTTGATGAGTCAGATTTCGATTGTGGACTCTAGAATCGGATATCGATTCTCGATTCTAGAATCGGATTTCGATTCTAGAATCGGATTTCAATTCTCGATTCTAGAATCGAATTTCGATTTTTTATACTTGTTCGAATATGTCTGCCGCGAATGCCTGGATACTTCAGTTCTTCAGTTCCTCCTCCAAAAAGAGGACAAGAACAAAAACTGTATGGATCCGTACCTTAACATCTTCCTGTTGAAGGAACAACTAATAGGTGTGCACGATGCGCGGTGGAAAACCGTCAGAAACAGACAAAAATTCTATGCCGGGAATGCAAAGTTCCCTTATGCAAGGACTGTTTTAGATTGTACCACATAAAGTAGTATATAGTTTGTAATAATTCCAGGTATCAAGAAACAATCAATAAATAATATCTATAAAAATATCAATAAATAATCAATATTATTTATATCTGCTGATACACGTAAGTAGCACCTAAAAATCCGGTTGGTACATAGTGTACTACTCCCCCCGCCACGGGTTAATACAACCCCTTGTTTCAACAAATTAGTGAAACCATGAGGTTTTTTCTATTCCTGGATTGACATTTATATTCAAGGACAAACGGGTTAAATGTTACAAATTTTGATCCAATATAACAAAATTAAGAACCAGGAAACGACATGAGAAATTTTAAAGCAAATTGAAGCGAGCAAGCAATTTATAGAAAAATTCATTCGAAAAATATTAAATTAACTAATAAATTAAATTAGTTTAGTCGCATTTCTATGTTGTTTGTAATGAATACCATAATTAGAAATTAGTGCTCTCATAATCACAATTCTTTATATTCGTTTCAATTAATTTTACGAGTGCAAATCGCACGGGACACAGTAATGCTTATCTGGGAGGTTTCCACATTTTCCGCTACGCCAGAACGAAAAAAAACCAAAACCATAATGTTTTGATGTTTTGATACCAGTGCGATTGAAAAGCATTTGTTGTATGAAGTTTTACGTAAACAACCCGGTGTGGATTATTTTTAACCCGATAATATTGCTATGATATTATTATGGGGGGGCTTAGATACTAATTGGACGGGGGTGCTATCTAAAGGTTTTATTGTGATTTGTTGTATATTAAAAATATTTTTAAAAAATGGGTTTTGACAGCATGACAGTTATCCCATCTGTCATAATCTTTGTATTTTGATTGGTAGTTAAGGTAAATTAAGGAAGGAAGAGACGAGATGACGTTTTAGTAATCGTAGGTGAAGAGTGGTTTTGGTGTGCCAAGGTTCAGTGAAAAGGTTTGGGGCTGAAAAGGATGGACTGGTTGTGGTGGCACTGAAGCAAGGTGGCGGTTGTACGAATTTGCAGGTGTTGTTGAATTTTCTTTGTTGAACGTTTTATTTTTCTCAATTTTTTTGTACGACACGAAGCCGCGAGTGGAACCCTGAGGTAGCAGTTTATGCTTGAGCTGGTTGGCGGATAATAACTACAGTAATTTTTGACACCTTCAATTACAAACTTATTGAATCGCCGTACACAACAATTTTTAGCGTCGCCAACGTGGGGCGATCATTATAATTATTTAATTGGAAAATACAGCAATTTTTGGCGCCATCAACGTGCGGCTATAATTATAATTATTCTAGTGATTAAAAACATAGCAAATTTTTGGCGCCCGGACGCACAGCAGTATATACGTACGTCATTAATAAATAGCCCATATATTAAATAAAAAATTGATCTTACCGTCGGAACACTAAAGGCGTCCGTTTCAGCTTGCTCGTTTTCTGCCATTTTTCTGTAACAATAATTTTTTATTCTTCAGATACTTTACAATCGCACGCACGCTCGGTTAACCCAACACTTAAGTACTGATCCTACCGCAAAAATAACTTTAGTAAAAGTAAGAGCATACAGGCAAACGGTTCCCGTGGCGTGAGACGTAACGCGCAAGTATTTGTACTTTGTACCTATGGATTTCTCGTCTAAATATATGCAACTCGTTTTCATGAGTTCACTGACCAATTTAAATTTTAGGATATAATCTACTCCGAATTGATTTGTCATCCAGCAGGCTGTTTTTTTTTTCTTAAGTTGCATTTCTTAAATATTATTTGATTGATTTGTAGCAATGTCAAAATGAAATTGCCCAGTTGCCAGCTCTAGGGTGCCCTACTTTTCTAAAATATTCTAGTAAGTTTAGAAATAATAAAAACATAATATAGGTACCTACTTAATTGTCAGAATAGTGAAAGTTATTAACAAAGTATCAAAGCTGTAATTTGTTAAAGCTTTCAACCAGTATAAAAGAGATAGGCCAGACTTCACACGATTTACCATTATAAATCGATTAATTGATATATTTGGGGTAAGCATGTATTATTTCTTAAATATGCAATTGCAAATTACTTATAATTTTAGTTGTCTGAGCGTTCTATAAGGGACATTTTATCACAAGGACAGGACGTTTTGAAATCATCCATTTGTAGTAAACGTGCTAAGACGGACGTTTTCTTAAATTACACGTTTAGAAAAGATTTGCAACGACATATTTGGCAGTATCATCTGAAGAATGAACATTTTACTCTCGACAAACTCTCGCGAAAATTTGGAATACAAGGGGGGCAGAACTACTTTATTCAAAATTATTAAATCACTGGCTTACAAACACAAAATGGTGAATGGACGCAAAATTTTATGTGAACAAAAACACGTCGTTGCATCCAAAATTAAATGTTTGAAACAATTTCTCCAATATCAAAATTCTAGTGAAAATGTGACATTCGTGTATCTAGACGAAACGTGGATCTACCAAAATGGATCCACGAGTCGTCAATGGGTACACGAAACAGATCTTAAAAATAACCCAGCTAAAATTAAAAGTGAGGGGAAGAGGTTTACGATTTTGAATGCGGGATGTAATTTAGGCTTTTTGGAAGGGGTGCGACATGTTACTAGACTCAAAGAACAACGACAGGGGCTATCATAAAACTATGAATGAGGAAATTTGTCAAAATTGGTTAATTAATCAGCTGATTCCTGCTTTGGACAAGTTGCCAGGAAAATTTGTCGTGGTTATGGACAACGCATCGTATCATTCAGTTCAGTATGACAAGCCGCCCACATTATCTTGCAAAAAAGGTGTATTGCAGGAATGATTGGTTAACCAACCACAATTTCGAAATTCAGGGCAGAATTACTAAGAAAAAACTTTGGGAGTTAATTAAACCTTTTACAGCAGACGGAAATAAAAGATACGTAACTCACGAAATTTTGAAAAAGCGCAACTATGAAGTTCTTCGCTTGCCTCCATACCATTGTCAATACAACCCAATGGCGTGGTGGTTTTGTAAGACCTATTACAATAAGCACATAAATTCGCAGCCAAAATCGAAAGACAAGGTTGCAAATTTATGGCGTGAGGTTCTTTCAAAATGTACCCCCGACATATTGTTATGTGATTCTCAAATTTGCCGCTACACTTTATTAATTCCGTAATTTGTTTGTCGCTTCGTAAGAATAGGTCACGCTATTTTAATTACCGTTTGTATATTGGATACAGTTTTGGTTACATTGCGTCTTTAAAGAATGGAGCATTGTTAAGCTTGTTCGTATTTCCCGTGTTGAAATAATTTACGATCAAAGGAGTCTCAGATTTGTTCAAGGTTTTTCTTTGAGCGATGTTTTTCACCGTGCAGACGGAATTGCTAGAAAACATTTCTTCAATTTGTTATACTGCATTGCAATACGTGGTAATTCCTTCTAGAACGTCTTGCGCAAGATTTCAAAATGTGGTGCAATATCTTTTGGGAGAAGTGAGGTCCCGTTGCCTTTTTGAGTTAGTCCATTTTAGACTTTTGTGGGCTCCGGTTGTCCATAAGCTCCATCAATCGGCAATCGTAATAACGTAAAGTGCTGCAGGGGCGGCTAGGGTTTTTTTTGAAAGGGGTATCTGTTATGTGTTTTCCGTTTCGCTGTTGTACCAAGGGGTATTTAACAGGCCGTCGGCTACTGCCGGATTAAATAGGAACCCCAGAAAAAGGCAACTCTTTAATGAGTTGACGAATCTCCTTTCGGCGGATCATCTTCGAAGCCCAACGCCCGTGGTTCTGCAGCCATTTCTCCATACCATCGAAGGTTCCTGACTTCGCTGGCGTTCATCGTTAGCAATTGGAAATCGCCGTATATTGTGCCGTCTCCTCTTCAAAGTAAAGAATTAGTTTTTTTGTTGTGCAGTGTAAAATAAACCTTTTTTTTTGCTCGCGTCAACTTGCAGAATTTCGCAATTTTGAACTCTTTTTTAGACAACCCAAAAGCGATCGTCAATCGCTATTCATTTATTGTTTGTAAAGGATATTAAGATAGTATTTTTTTCTGTAAACTACGCCATTGACCACACAGATATATCGCAGTATAAATATTGTGAATCAACGGCGTCGTTTCTTGAACGCTCAAGGATTTTCATTGTAATTGTAATTTCAAACTATTTGCGTTATAACTCGTGTCATTTGGTTGTATGGCCATATTCTATTTTATTATATGTGTTTTAAAGTTTACTGTCTCTTATTGTGTCTATTGTACTTGCTGGTGTAAGAATTTTGCAAGCTTTAAATATATAGGTGGAGGCACAATAAAGGTAGATTCCATCCCCGTAAGCTGTTGGCTTCTCGGCCTTCCACGAGGACCTACACAATCAGCTGGATTTGGAAGGTGGCGCCCACTTATTTTGACTCGCCCTGTATACAACTAAAGCGAACATAAGCGATTTTCACGAACTCCCCCTACTCCTCTGAGCTAAGCTGTAGGCCCTTTTCCATCAAGATAGTTACGACTCGTCGAAAAAGCTCGATTGGCCTGTAGCAAATTGGCGCCGCAACGTGTGTCTTTTTTGCGACCGTAAGAATATGGTTAAATTGCTGTGAGCACTGTGAAAAACTTATTTCGGAAGATTGGACAAAACATTTGGGAAATATGTCGTTTGAAAATATTCCTCCTTTCATTATTTCAATTGGGGAATCTGATCCAGACTCGGAGGGTGCCGATAATTCAGATACTTCTACTGATAGCATGAAGGTGAAATAGGGTAGGCGATATTCTTTTGGCATCTAAATTGTGAATGAGTGTTTTACAGTTTTTATCTCGTCCGAGGAAAACACTGACCTCAGTGGAATACGAACTTGGGTCTCTTAGCACCAGACGCAAACAGTCAACTACTGGACTACCATAATATCAATTTGAAACATGAGCGGCATGGACGTGAATTCTTCTTAATTTGCTGCAAGACCTAAATATAGGACAACAAAGAATGGCATGGAATATGCTCTGTATACATACGATTTGAGTTCAGAATTCTCGTGTAAAAAGAACAGCAATATGTATTTGGAATGTGTTACGACAACATTTAAATTATAGTTATTATTTTATTTATAATTAAATCATTATTGTATCTAAGTATTATAAACCAATATTGAGCAGAAATAGGCGGACGTTAAATGAACAAACAAGCTCCACTGACAACATTGCCTGCTTTCAAAAAAACATAACCTCCATCAAGAAAAACTAGCATAACCCAACTTAATTAATTGACAAATTTCATTGATACCACACATTCCCCCAGATTTCCACAGTCTACTAAGTGGCAAAGCAATCCTGAATAGATTATAGTAATGACTTGCTAAGTTTATAGTCGTAGAATTATTAAAACGCAGCATTCCGGGAATTCAAGAAATATTTGTACTAATTTATTATAATAGAAATACGTACAGACAAATCGAAAACGTAGCAGACTGCTTTTGTAAAATAAAGCCAGGCGATTGCTTGATATTCGGCGGGACTTCCCCGAACAAGGTTCATTGAAGAGGTCAGTGTCACAAGACAAACGAATTATCGTTCGGTAATCCCACCATTTACGCCAATTCATTTTGCTGTGGTTAAAAATATTACAACTTTAAATCAGCGTTTCTCAATCTGTGGAGCGTTTCCCCGTGAGGTGGCGTAAAAGTCCTCAAAGGGGACGCAGAAAAAAAATAAAACGGAGATTAATATACTGAAGGAGGGTCTTTTTCGTGTCAGGACTGGCGGTGGTAATGTTTATAAACTAAATACAATAAATATCTATACACTTAACACCACCGAAGACGGTCCTAAGCCCGTTTAAAAAAGGGGATGGTTCGTGGGCCAGATTAGCTATCTACCCACGGTAAAAGTAATAAAGCTCATAGCTCATTATGGTCGGCCTCGGATGTGGATTGGATTATACGAGTATATACGACGACCCGGCAAAACAAACGGTTACGATATTATTGAAATATTACTATTCCATTTTATTCTAGGCCTTCCTCTTTTTACCCCTGTTGGTCTGCATTTCCAGCATTATCTAAGCTATTTTCTTCCATCCTTCGCATGTGTCCATACCATAGCAGTTCCTTCTATTCTATTGTCTCACATATTGCTGTATTTGCATCCATCTCTTGCCGTATTATTTCATTTCTATTTCGATCAATCAGTGTTTCTTGACAGCATATACGCCAATATCCCAAGCGTCTTTTTTATCGTCCATGTTTCGGAACCGTATAGTGAACAATTTTCTACCAATGCTGCCTTTGTTGCAAAGCAGTGGGTGTAATTGTCGTTTATAACCTTTCCTTTTGTTACTTTATTTAGTACATCAGTATCAAAGATGTAGAGATAATAAAAGAACTACAACAGAAAAAAATTCAAATATGTGGACTAACTGAAACTGAAAAGAATGGAAAAGGCTCTATGAAAATTGAGAACTACATATTTATTTATAGCGGAAAATGCAAAGACGAGAGAGCACGAGAAGGAGTAATCATAATACTACAAGGTAAGTATAAACAGAATATAGAACATATATTATATACTGACGAACGGATTTTAAGGGTCAAATTAAAGCTAAATGTTATCAGAATACATACTCTTAGCGTATACGCTCCAGATATTAGTAAATTTAAAGAAGAGATAGAAAACTTTGATAAATTTCAAGAACAATTAGAAACTATACCGACATCTGAAAAGATAATGGGAGACTGGAACGCCTGAATGGGGAATCACATCATTAAAAGTGTAAAACAAGAATTCAACGAAGAGGTAATTAATAATATCGGAGAAATGTTAATAGAACTATGTTTAACAAATAATCTACGAATTAATAATACATTCCTCCCCGATACAATGCAATATAATATACTTGGGAGAACTCAAGGGGACAGAAATCCGTCTTGAATTACATCACAGTGCAAATGTACGAAGTGGTCATTATTTAGTTTTAGGTAGGATATTGTTGACATTACAACAAGAGAGAAAACAAAAAACCAGAACTCACCGATAAGCACAAATATATAATTATTGAGTGATAGAACCACACAAGAGTTATACATTAACAGACTAAACCGCATTATAGTACACAGAAATATAGAGGAGATAGACACCGTTAAAAGTAGTTGGGAATTAACTACGTGAAAACAGTTTAGAAGCAAACAGCAGCATGAATGAATGGAAGAAAAAAAGTCTATAGTAATCAGCATCTTGGATTTTTTTTTATTTAGCGCCTGTGGTGTTTACATTATTAAAACTGGTCTAAAAGACTAACAATTAATTTTTATCTGTTACATTGTTATGCTAATTACTTAATAACTAGAATCCATCCAGTGATGTCCTTCAGCGTTTTCTAACTTATATTTACGTTCTCACTCGCTCTGATTTTATACAGCCACTACACAAGCTCGAATGGTTTGTTTCTCTTCAGTCTTCGGACTAGGTGTTGGATGTCCAGCAGTTGAAGAGCTTCTACGTTCTCGTGAAGGTGAAGTCTGGCTTCATGTTTGCTAGCATACCTTTTGTTCTCGTCTTTTACCATTGAAATGTTGAGGTCTGGGTGTAAATCGGAGTTACGTACATATCATGGAGCGTTAACTATGTTACGCAACACTTTGTTTTGAAATGTTTGAATGGATTTGATGTTAGTATCGCTGGCGCTACCCCAGAGCTGAATACCATATAACCATACCGGTTTCATAATCTGATTCTACCAGGGTCCAATAATATTGTTTGTATTTCAGATTAAGCTAAGCTCTTTTTTTTTCTTCACATGGTCTTTGCATTGTATCCTGGCGTCCAGGGTCATACCTAGATATTTGGCGTTATTCTCATAGGGCACAATGGTACCATTGATATCGGAGGGTTAACTAACTTTTTGTTGGTAAAATTAGCATATACAGATTTAAGCTCATTTAACTTGATCTTCCATTGTTTAGTAAAATCAAGTATTTTGCTGCTAGCTACTTGCAGTCTTCTAGTGAACATATCTTGCTCTTTGTCCACTACGAGGAGTGCAGTGTCGTTTTGCAAATGTGGCTACTGTGATCCGTTCTACTGCTGGTATATCACTAGTATATAGCAGGTAAAGGATAGGCCCAAGGACACTACCTTGAGGCACGCCCGCTCGTATTTCAATTTGTATATCAAAGCTTCGTGCCATACTTTGCCGAAGGCCTGGACAACGTCTAAGAAGACTGCAGAGCAAATTTGTTTTTCTTCAAGAACACGTTCTACTACGTCAGTGATACGATGCACTTGATCGATGGTTGAGTGCTTGTGTCTAAAACCGAACTGGAAATCTGGTGCTTCTTAGTTGAGACGTATTGTTGTAGCCCCGTCGTTATGTTTCTTAATAAATAGTAAAGTTTTTAAAAAATATATTCTTCGAGAAGAATCGTAAATTGGCATTCGATTGCGTAAAGCTAGAAGATGTCACGAAAATTCTAGAAGAAAAAGGAATAAATAAATAAACTAAATGAACAACAATACAACTACAAAAGTCATGGTAAATGGAGAGCTCACTGAGGAATTTCCCATACCTTCCGGTATAAGGCAAGGTGACTCTTTATGTCCTAGATCGTTTAATTTCATAATGGATAAAATAATAGAAAATGTAAAAACGTTGCGCGGCTATTATTTAGGAAACAAAAAATTGAACATTATTTGCTAGACCGATGATGCGATTCTTGTTGCGCATACAGAGGGTGACTTTCAACGATTATTGCACCAAATGGCACAAACAGCTGCGGGTTACAACATGACAGTGTCGAAACAAAAAAACTAAAAGCAAGGAACCACTGCGATGCAAATTGGAAATAGATGGCATCGTAATAGACCAAGTTATGAAATACAATTATTTGGAAATAGAAATTAGAAGTAACAGAAATTTCCAGAAAGAGGTAACAGCACAAATAAACAAAGGACAACGAGTGTCTGGATACTTGCGGGATATAACTTGGAAAAACAAACATATGTCAGTAGAAAGTAAAATCATGATTTACAAAACAGTAGCGCGGCCAATAATGACGTATGCAGGTAAAACCAGGGCAAACACACAAAAGACGAAACCACAACTACAAACAGAAATGAAAATATTAAGACAGATAGTAGGCAAAACTAGATTAGATAGAATGAGCAGCATCGACACACATGACCAATGCCAAATTCAAGTCATACATAGATTTGTAAAAGAACGCTGGAAAGAATGGACCGAAGACGTAACGAGATGTGATAATCAAAGGTTTATAAAAATTACGCACAACCTTAATCCGCTATGCAAACGACGTACAGGAAGACCACCAAAAAGCTGGAAACAAAGCTGGATCTCCATTTCAGATGAAACACCTTGATGAAGCGTTATCTTGGAAACAAAACGGTCTAAAAGCTTATACTAATAAGAAGAAGAAGAATAAGAAGAAGAAGGAGGAGAAGAAGGAGGAGGAGGAGGAAGAAGAGCAGAAAGAAGAAGAAGGAGGAGGAGAA
>JABXWE010014106.1:0-19746 GCA_014611495.1 Limonius californicus
TTGGTAAGGGAATAATGATTAATCATGCCACACACATTATCTACTCATATAGCTACTTATATTCACTACGCTACTGTTTCCGGCTACTTACTACTTACATAGACACACCAATCTTGTATCACAAGGATAATAGCATCCAATGCTTGTGAATCACATACATTAAGTAGATAATACGCAACCCTTTGGGTAAACACATATAACACCTCAAGGACGCCACTGCTTATGTTAGCTGATATCGCAATTGCAGCCCATCTTTATATATAAACACGTAGGTGGTCACCCTAATAACGCACCTTGCCTCTGCTTAGAGGATAAACGCATCGCAATCGGTTAGTAGGTTCGCAAACGCTATTAATTAGTTATTACGCCAAACACATGCACGCTTAGCCCAGCTAGCTACCCCACTGCCTATTTCAGACTGCCGTCTTTGCCCTTCTTACGGTTCGACTGCCTCATGTTTTTCATGCACGACCTTTCCTTCGAACCCTTATAATTATTTTCAGCTGTTATAGATTTAAGTAATATTCATAGCAGGCAAAAACCATTGCATAACATAATAGTGATTTATTGACCACCATAGTCTATCGAGTTTACATCAGAAGTGGATAAATTTTTTTTAGTGCTCATTTACAGTTAGTAAAAATGAAGCGACTAAGGTGCACCACCCCGCCACTAGAGCCGCTCCGCCAGAGCCGGCCAACCCTCTATAATATTCCTGATGATTGGGAGCGGGAAACTGAGGCTGTTGCTATCCCTACCTTGAGAGATACCTGTACTCCTTCTAGTGTCACGACAGAGGAGGTTGTTCAGATTTTTGCAGATACGTTAAAAAGGGTAAATCGTAGCGAACGATCGCACGTGAGTACTTTTAATTTTCAGAACATAATTCCCTTATTTAATCCACTCACAGATAATGTGATAGAGTGGATTCATAAAGTTAACGAATGCGCAAATGTTTATCATTGGAGCGATAAAGAAATCTGTGTGTAGGCTTTGGCTTGATTTGCGGGACCCGCAAAAATTTGGTATGATGGATTGACCTCGATCAGTCATACGTGGGAGGACTGGAGCATTTTGCTGAGGTCAACATTTCGACCGACCCGTGATTTACATACTCTTACCCCAAATGCGCTATCACTGTTCCAAGGCTGCCTGTTGTCAGGATGCCAACCTTTTCCGGCTGCCTGTTGTCAGGATGCCGAGCTTTTCCGGTGCCTATGGCTTTAGTGACTGCCTGTGTTCAGGATGTCACGACCCACTGTCTGTATCAGGATGATGATCGGAAGTCGATCACTGCCTGTGTTGCGCTACTGGCGGATGAGTGTTACATCTATTTTGCTTTCTTTTCTCGCTCCAGTTTTCTTGGGATTGTCCAATTGCTTTGTATTCACATGAGTTGTTTCTGTCCCTATAGATGCCGACGACGAGTAACACGCTGCCGTGGACGTCAGCCCATCAGGAAGGGCCGTGTAAGCAGGGGTGCATCACCTCGTCCGGTGGTCCATCACTTTCAGTACACACGCACCAACGAGGCCACGGGCCAATTCTAGGAAGTCGCCGGGAGAGGAATTGCGAACGAAGCCTAATCCAATATAGTGAATGTGATTATTCCTGTAACGAACGTTAAACGCAAAGCAGTATTATTCTGCTCTTAAGAGTTTTAATTGTAGAAATACTTGAAATATATATTCTATTTGTTATAATAGTGATTTATTGACCATCATAGTCTATCGAGTTTACACATGTATGATTAAATTTGTACTTTCAAACAAGAAATACGTACCTATAGTAGGTATTTCCCAGTTACTACTTTAAAACCAAATGTCACGAATTAACACCGCTAGTGTTGAAAACACTTCATCCGGCCGGTTGTCAGTTGGTACCTATCAATAATTTCGGATAATAACAGTCGATCTAAAAATGTTTGAAATGATTTATGGCGGGTTCTTTTGAGGAATCCTTGCAGTACTAAACAGGAAATCTTTGTTTTATTTGATTCTGTTTATGCTTTCAAAATCATTGCGAAATAACTGGCTAACTCAGAAAGATACTTTTCTTGTATATACTTGATATACCGAAATCTATATACATTCGTCCTAACACAATTAATTTTGGTGAAACATACGAATCATGAATTAGTTGCGAGTCGCGATTTGAAAAATTTATGATCTCGAAAGAAAATAACGTTATAAAATTTGCTCCAGCGCCGTCAAGAAAGGTTCTGTATCAATCGTCTTTCAAAAGACAAAACGTTCAACTGTGTTCTGTATGATGAAAAAAAGCGACTGCACTTAATCAAGCATACAAAGAAGGTAGAAGGTACTACAAAGTTTTAACTTTCATTTTGCTGGTGGTGGTGGTGGTGAGTTTTTAACTGTAATTCTAGGTACAAAGGAGTTGGAACCTCGATGGCGCAGTGCGAATACGTGCCGTCAGTCAAGGTCACAGTGAAATGCGGTCCTATCGGCCACATGGTCGAACCCCAAGGTTCCTATAATACAGGTTGCCTACTAGCCTATCTAACGCGTCGGAATGATTTGGCGGTAGGGGGGAAGTAACGGAGAGAGTGCAGCGCGTCATGTGGAGACCCGATACTCAGTACTAGACCGACTTGGTACATATTTTGATGTGCCGATTACGCATAAATTAATTATTACAGGAAATTTTGTTATTATTGCCGGTGCTATTAAGTGTTTTCAAATACAGTAAAAAGATGCCAGGTACAAGATGTGCAGTTGCATTATGTAACAACAGCCTCAAGAAAACGAAGCAAAACAATGAAACTGCATACATTCAATATCACAGATTTCCAAAAAATGAAGATATACGAAAGACGTGGATAGTTAAATGCAAAAGAGATGATAAATGGAATCCTCAAACAAGTAGAATATGCTCAGTTCATTTTGCAGAAAATGATTTCGAAACTGATTTAAATGCAAAGTTTTTAAATTTACCTTCACGCAAAATATTAAAAACGGATGCTATTCCGAGTTTATTTTTAAATAAAAAAGACAATCCAACACAAAATATTAGTACTTCTCGTTCTTGTCGATTAATTGGTCGTATAGAGAAACAAAAGGGGAAAGAATATTTGAAGCAAGTAATGGAAGAAACAAATACAAAGGATGGAATTAGCACAGAAAATAATAATTTAGGAGATAGAATGGAAACAGAAAGTAATTCAGAAGGTAGGATTTGTAATCTTACCGACACAAATGAACAATATAATTCTACTGATGTTGAAAAAGAAAAAATTGTTGCGGAAAATCAACAGTTACGGTTGATAAACATAAAACAAGCCAAAGAATTGAAATTACAGAAATTTAAAATATAAACTTTTAAAATCAAACAGCTATTTAAGATGCAAATGGGAAAAAATTATAAGAACTAAAAAACAACAAGAACTTGTAATGCGGGCTGCATTATCACAATGTTTTACAAGTAACCAAATAGACATCCTACTCAAAAAGAAAAAGTAAAAACGTGTTACATGGAGTGATGAAGAGATATGTTTGGCGTTCACGTTGCGGTATTTTAGCAAGAAATGCTATATTTATCTTAGACAAAAATTAGGATATCCCTTACCAGGTAAGTGAATACGATAAAGTAATTTTGCCATATCTACCTTTTACTGGATTTTTTCCTCCGGGTACGTCTACAATTGTTCTGGAGGCATTACAGCTTAAGTTGCTTATTGGCTTTTCTGGTTTAGTGTACACTATGTGCAAAATCTACCTAAATAAGTTTTGTGTATTTACTTCAACATCAACATAATTAGTATGTACGTATCAACTGGTTTGGTTACAACACAATAAATATTTGCAGGAATATCTACTCTTCAAAAGTGGGCTTCTAAACTTGAAATGCGAAAAGGTCTTCTTTCCGGAGTAATAAGCATGCTGAAGATAGCTAGCCATGGTATGGGCGAAATAGAGAAACTAGTGGTACTGCAATACGACGAGGTTAAAGTTTGCGAAATTTTTGAATATGATACCAAACATGATGAAGTATTGGGACCACATAAGCAAATGCAGGTTATAAATGCCAGAAGTCTGTTTGGCAAGTGGAAACAACCCGTTTTCGTTGATTTTGACACTAAAGTTACACCCGATATATTAAATAATTTAGTCATTGAACTTTATTCTGTGGGATTTACGGTAATAGCATGTGTTAGTGATTGTGGTGGTAGTAACATTGGTTTGTGGAAACAGTGCGCCATTTCCATAGACAAAACATTCATTATTCATCCAAATACAAATTCTCATATATATTTTTTTGCTGACGCCCCCCATTTATTAAAGTTGCTGCGTAATTGGCTATTGGATACTGGGTTTATTCTTGAAAATGGAGATATTGTTTCTAAGGAGCCACTCAAAGCTCTATTGGAAATATGCAATACTGAAATAAACGTATGCCATAAACTAACGCCTAATCATATACAATGTGAAAGAGCTGAGAGGCAAAATGTGAAACTTAAACTTAATTTTTATAAACCCGGTAATAATCCTAAATTAGCAGTCGACACAGCGGCATTTATTTCTTTCATTAACAATTGGTTTGATGTAATGAATTCCTATTTACCAGTTGCTAACATTCCCCAAAAGTCTGAATATGGTCAGAATTTGGATGTACAAAATCAAATTTTGGATCAGACGTACAAGATTATTTACTCAATGAAATGCAGAGGGAAAAAATCGCTTCAAACTTTTCAAAAAGGTATTCTGATTTCCATAAGTTCAGTAAAATCTTTGCTGATAGACGTTAAGACTAGATATAGTATGCAGTATATTTTGACACACAGGCTTAACCAAGATGCGTTAGAAAATTTGTTTTCCCAACTTAGGACTAGAGGGGGATTGAATGACCACCCGACTCCGTTAAATGCTCTATATAGGCTTAGGATGATTATACTAGGTAAGCCGACAAGTTTTCTTAAAAAAAACACAAATACTCTAGAAGATTCCGCAGATTTTATAGTGGCTAAAGTACTTAAACGAACGGGTGTATCCAAAGATGAAGATGATGCACAAAATGATAATGCATCTACCTCTACATTTACACAAAATAAAAGTAGTTACACAAAAGGATATTTAAGTGACAGTAGCGAATTAAGCTCTGCCTTTTCTGAAAATGAAGAAACTGGGGCTACAGCATCGCAAAGTACCGAAGCCGATGCGTTAATTTATTTAGCAGGTTGGGTAGCGAAAAAATTACATAATAGTCATCCTGAATTAGGAGAACATTCGTACAAGTGTAAAATCTTGAAAGAGACAAATACACCCATGTGGATTAAACATCTGTCATTTGGCGGTTTAATGCAACCTTCTGAACTATGGATTGAAAATTCAAAATTACTGGAAAAGTTGTTTGTAAAATACATGGGTTCTGAAGAATCTATAAATAAATCTAAACATATTATATATAAACTATGTAAAAAAATAGGTAGACTTGCTAGTCATGTAGATAAAGATGTTATAAATACATTCATAAGGCAAAGAGTATTTATTAGGGTTAATTATTTAAATTACAAATTGAATCAGGAAAAAAACCAGAAACGGAAAATGCCCGATGCAAACAGGCAGTACTTAAATAAAATAAGGAAAATTGTTAAGTAATGGGTTTTAATATATCATGAATAACTTGTTCTTCAGATACGTCCTTATTATTATTCGTTATTAAGTAATATTAAAAAGTGTTATAAGTACTATTAAAAAATTACTGTTTTAAATTTTGTCAGAACAACATTTATTTTATTTAGTTTATTTTTAGTTTCCGCCCTGTTCGTTGCACAATAGAATAACTTTTCTGTTTTCATAGCTTGTAATAATTATCATATATTATTGTCTATGCGTTAAATATATTTTACAATGCCAAAATGTGAAGTTTTATTCGATTTTACATGTACGTAACCGTCCCGCAGAAGCACGTTCTGCAGATGACTCGCCTGGCGCGCTTGTACGTGATTGGCTCAGAGCTGTACTGGGCAACCTGTGTTATACGAACCTTGGTCGAACCCCGGCTGAGGCGATGACCGTATTTTACTTAGTTAAGTTTAGGGTGCATGTTGCATGAATTGTTAGTATGTAAGGGACGCCCGCACCCCCTGGAGTAATACGAAAGCGGTTCCGAGGGGGTGTAGTACGAATGAATGGAAAAAAGGTACAACGGTGTTGATCTGCGAAATTCATTTATCTTCGGTATAAATAATGACAACATTATCGCATCTCATTTGACGAAAACTTTAATTATCCTTTCCAAATATTTCATAAATTTACTTGGATTTGGATATGTTTTATTGGTAGTGGCGGCTCGTCCATAAGGGCTGCAGCCCCTCCATTATAAAATGAAAGTACCTGTTTTAACATCGCCATTCTTAAAGTTTTATATATTTATCTAAAAACCGTTATTTTTTTGTTTGTAATACAATACCGCTAGATGGTATTTCATACAATTCATTTTGTAGCAATAGTAGTAGTTATTTTGCAATAGTCAATGTGTTGTGCGGGCTAGTACTAGTTTACTTAACACTGGGCCTATATTCAATGCAGACTGTACATTTCATACATAGATGGCAACTAGTAGGGATAACGTAAACGTGTGATTTACGTGCAGTTTGGGCTGGCAGCATTGCAGGCCAGGATACGTCGCAGATAGAAATTGGTGAATCTTTCGTTGGAGTATTCAAACTTCTACAAATAATAATTACTACACCTATGACAACGGCTGAACCTGAAAGGTGTTCCTGAGCTCTCAAACGAATGAAAACTCTTTAAAGAAATTCAATGGCACAAAATCGACTTACTGCGCTTATTTATGTTAAATATAGAGAAAAAAAATGGGAATGCAAGAAGGGTTTAGAAACGCGTGCTAACAATACCAAGACGATGACTCTTCCACCTGCACTACTACAGAGATGTCGATATTAATCTAGTTCCAATTCAAGTTGGGCGGATTTTGTTATTATTATTTTATGTTATCGTTGTTATATTCGTTTATCATTAAATCTTTTATTACACGCACGGTGTATATTTATTTAGCGTAACAAACGCTGAAATATTATTAATGCGATGGTTAGGCTTGATGTTCAGATATAATGTTTGAAATGTTTGATTCAAAATTAATTAACATTATTAGTAAATCTCCGCGTTCCGATATATGTAATGTACTTCTACTTTTTTTCTGATAAATTCCTCAGGTGGCTAAAACCAGCCTCTAATAAATAAGAACTCCGAAAAGCTAACAATAACGGCACAAATGTTTAATCGTAGGAATTCCTGCCATATATTTTTTGAATTCCAAAATTTTGCATATCAATTTCTTTTGATCATCGACCCCCAAAAGGTTCTTAAAGGTTCATTGACCTTCAACCGACTCCTACAGGTTCATTGACCCCTTTCAAATTTTCATCGATCCCCAGAGGTTCGATATCGACCTCATTGGGAATCTCGGATCTACAATGTCAGAACCAACTAGCAAAGATGGAACTTCCGAATGAACAAACTTACTCAAAATAATCTCAGCAGTTTCCGAGAAACTAGCCAAACGTCGGAAAAAATCCAACACAGCAACAGCATTTATATCAACATATGAACACTGTTACACTTCCTTGAAAATGCACATTGTAGCAGCAAACATGTGAAAGTATCCCAACAAGAGACACAGAACACTTACGAACTCTTAGATATGCAAATAAACAAATTTAGCCATACCTAGACCACAGAGCCATCTGCAGTCGCATTACAAGAATAAAATAAAATTCAAGTACGCAGACAACTAATTATCTTAAATAGAGATCATGAGTCTTCATTAGAATACAAACAACTAACTACAAAAAAACATATTCTTTTTCTCAAACCACTGTCAGAATACTAAAATGTCTCTTCTGCAGTGGAATTGTATTGGATTCGTTGCCCATTTAGGTGAAACCCGAAATATTGTAACCCATACCGACCCGCGGGTTGCATATGTCTCCGAGAAACTACATAAAATCTCCAAATGAGCAGGATACATAGCATACGGGAAAGACAAAACAGACAACAGAATTGCAAGGATTCCATGAACAAACGGAACATGAAACAACAGAACACGAATTAACAGAACATGAAAATAGAGAACAGCGAAGGAAGAGGACACTGAAAATACACAACAATGGAAAAAGAGAACAACGAAAAAACAGAACATAGAAAAAAGAGAACACTGAAATAAAAGAACCTTGACAAAGCAGAACTCTGAACAATGAGAACAGGAAAAATTCAAACAAAAAATTAAATTAAATTACAAATCGTACGAAAGCTTAAAGACGTGATTTCATATTTCTATCTTTCTCTAGTCCTTTCTTTTGAAATTTTTATGAGATTGTTATTGATTATTATTATTATTATTATTTATTTAACATTCTACACTTTTTTCTTTGTTCATATTTTCTTATGTTCTTTTTGTCTCACACACTTCTCTTCTTAGAGTGCTTTATCTCATACGAGACGTAGCGATCTTCTTTCCTATGCCTGCGTTGCGCGTTTAAAATACTACAGACATAGAGGACCTATAGCTTAACGTGGGCTCGGAACCACGGAAACTGTAAATACTTCTACTCCAGAGAAGGTATACTAGGCAGAATACCTCGCTGGTTTGCCATTGACTTGCGAGGGAGAACTGCATTTAAAACTATGTTCTGGTACTGGGAATTGAACCCAGGACCTTCGGCGTAGAAGTCTAATGCGCTAACTTCTAGCCCACGGCCGCCTCTGTCTCACACACAAGCTTAGCATATGTGAATTCTGTTTTCATTGTTTATTTTCTAAGTTGATATTGTTTTATTTCTGTTGCTCTTTCTGCCTATGTAATTTATTACTGTATTTATGCTTTTTGTTTGTACTTCTGAGTAAATAAACCATTATTATTATTATTACTATTATTATAAAAATATAATAATTTATAATATACATTATAATACATTAAAATAATTATAATACATTAAATCACTGCAAGTTTGCCATTCGCCTCAAAAACCTCAGCTTATCCTCATAATTTTCATACTCTTGCACAACGCCTGCCACCTGACTGCTGAGATTCTCATACTTCTTCTTCTTTACTTCTGGGCGTACCTTTTGTGCATTGGCTAGCAACAAACGTTGGCAATCAATATCGCGCCTTAATCCACCTAGCAAATTCCATATGCTAGGATGGCTGCAGTGGAAGATGGAATTCAAAGCTTTTTAGAAACCTTCACAAGAATTTGTTGTTTTTGGGCTTTTCTCCACAGCGGCTTCGAAATGGTTCCACAATGTGATAGGAAATTGCGGTAATAGTCTTGCAACGCCTTTCATACAGGGTGTATTATAAATAGGTACAAATATTAAATCCGATCGTAGATTACAATATATATTAACTAGAAAAAACATTTCTTTAGCAACGGGACCCTTAAGATATGAGAAAATAATAATTGAAAATTTGACCCAAAATTGTTTGAGTACCGCAGGATAATAACAAAAATTTGAGTTCACAGACATGTTATGCAAAGGAGAGTAAGATAGAAGTACAAAAAAATTTCTTTATCACCTGCCACAAACCAATACTATTAGGTAGGTCACAAATTTCTGTTCAGTTATCACAAGCTATACAAGTTTTTACGTGTTTGCCACTTTGGATTTACTTTATAATTAGGTAATAACCTTTTACACGTTAAATGCATTTTCTAGGTATTATCGGCAGTTCTCAAACAAAATTTTATTTTATTTTTAATTCAAAAAAATAAACTTAATGATTTTTGAAAAATGAATAGTACCTTTGAATTCTACTTGAGCCAATCTATTACTGGTTTAAATATTTGTACCTATTTCTGATACACCCTGTATATGTAGAGAAGAAATACATCAACACGTCGTTGTAGTTATTATCATTGGGAAAAGTTGCAGCTAGGTCGTTAAATACGGACCGCACGTCCTGTGCTGGTACAAACGACAGAGCAGCCAGACACAGTTTTAATTTGATGTTGATGTCAGACTCATATTCGGTTTTTAAACCAGCACTGTTGATTCTTCTTAGCAAACTCTGAGACAGATGCAAACAGCAACCCTTAATTTCCTCTTCTGGGAATGCAGTCAGAGCAGCAGAAATACATGCTTTCTCAAAGTCAATCAAAATCTCTTGGGGTGCGATGTTGGGCACCAATTCTTTCAGAATTGTGAACATGCGATGGTACGTATCGCTGTTTTTCTTTTGCAGCAGAAAGTAAATGCAAGGTGGATAGAAGTTGCCGACCTTAGCATGCCATGTATATAGTTGGTAAAACATGCTGGGGGTTTTGTCAAATGTTCCGTCTCCATAGATAACAGCCTTATCCAGTTCTTCCAGCAGCTCGCCATTCCCAATTGTCAACATCCTTTCTTGATTGTCCGCTCCTGTGTCGTGCAAAATTAAGTCCGCATAATTTTCCGCGATCGGAAAATACGTTGTGGTCGGATTCGGAAAATGTGCCGTTTTCTTGTGGTTGAAAAGATTTCGGGTTATGGAAGATTGCTTTGGCAAATGTTCCAATGCATCGCAACTAACGTTAGCTAATGCATGTCCCAATACATTTCTTGGAGTTGCGCCAACTGCCTTCATATTCAGCTTTATCTTGGCCATAATAATGTTAGTCTGTGCTACTTGCGGTTTGGAATCATGGCAATGTTGTGGAACCTTACCAATTATATTGTCTTCCTGGAACCTTAGAAGGCCTTACACTTGGTCGAAAAGTAGACTCAGCACCTCCACCTTCGTTCTCTCTGTACTTGTTATATTCATACTCCTTATCTGTACAAGTTCTTCTGTAAGAACTCTATTTCCTTTCTGCGTGACATTATAAAGGATTGGTCAAAGAAGTATCAAACACGAAGTGCAAAATAACACTGGATAAAAGGGAAATTACTGCAATCGTTATATAGGTGACTTGTTTACCATCTGCTAATTGTCTAAACTAAACCCTCCGTGGTCACTTGCGTACAAATGAGGAATTAATATTTCTACCTAACTACAATAGATTTTTCATTCAATTCTAGGTTTAATTATCTAAATTGGACTTTCCAAACCAAAAGTACCGAGAAAGGGATTAAAGAGAGGTACTTACATTAAAAATTTATTTAAAAGGGATTAATTATTTAGATCGGCGCATATCGGTCAATTTAGATAAATCCGCAGGTAAATATTTCTTCTCGTACTGTTAATGGTTTCGGCGGCGAATGGCAAACTTGTGGTGATTTAATGTATGTATTATAATTTGCTAAATGTTTTTTTATATTTTGTATTATATATACCTATATATTTATTAATTACAGTGATGACATTTAGATTAATGTTTTTATTCTTCCCGTTGTTCTCATTGTTCAGAGTTCTGTTTTGTCAAGGTTCTTTTATTTCGGCGTTCTCTGTTTTCTCTGTCTGTATTTTCATGTTCTATTAATTCGTGTTCTGATTTTTGATGTTCTGTTTTTTCATGTTCTCCTCTGTCGGTCACCGTGATACCCGAATCTAATGTGTCGATCCCATCTTTTGAAAATCACATCTTTTTAAAAAACCAAACCAAAAGAAATTGAAACGCAAATTGGACAGAAACAAACAGTAAACTAAGGGCAATAAAAGTAGAAACCTCTTAACGGCTTATCCACCCAGACAGTAGAACTCAAACCGTGGTAACCTGGCTACTAGTCGGACATACATATACAACACACAAACACTTCTTGCAGTAAGAAGCAAAACCAGAAATGTGCAATAATCCAATATGCCAATTATAGTGCAACACATTATAATAGACTGCATCGAATTTATCCCCCACAGACAAATACACAAGATACCAAATTCGATTAAAGAAGCATTTGCGAACAACCTCGTCTTCATGAAAACCACTATAAACTTTCTTAAAAGAATTAATATGTTTAACATAACATTGTTACTGGCCAATCGAGCCTTTCCAACGACTCGTAACCAGATAGGTGGAAAACGGCCTACAGCTAGCTCAGAGGAGTAGGGGGAGTTCGTGAAAATCGCTTACGGGAGGAAATCTTCCTGTTTGTGTACAGAGTAGGTCAAAATTAGTGGGCGCCACCTTCCAAATCCAGCTGATTGTAGGTCCTCGTGGAAGGCCGAGAAGCGAACAGCTTACGGGAATGGAACTCACCTTTATTGTGCCTCTTCCTATATATTTAAGCTTGCAAAATTCGTACACAACCAAGTACAAAAGACACAATAAGAGGCAATAAATTTTTAACACACATATAATTAAATTGTTAAAAATGACAGTACAAGAAAATCACAAGTGATAACACTATAAGTTCGGATTACATAATTTTAATTTTTGAACGTTCAGAAAAAAACTCGCCGCCACTGGTGCAACGGGATTTACGTTTTTCATATAACTACGTACACCAGGGACGCTGAAGTTCACAAGAATAAAACAGAATATAATCTGGTAGTTTAATAATTAACAACTAACACCACATATGGCGACTGAAGGTCGTCTTTTTATTTACATGAAGTTAAATTTGAAGTGTGCAAGTTAACGCGAGCAAAAAAAGGTTTCTTTATCACAACACAATAACTGGGTTTTTACCTTGAATTTCGGTGGATGGCTTAGAACGAGATAGGCACAATGTAAGGGCGATTTCCAGATGCAGGGCCAAAAAAAAAAAGAGAAGGAAGACAACGTTCTTCGGGGCAGCGTTGGAATGAGATGTAGCTGTTACGTCCCTGTAGATGGCTAGGTTGCTTTCAACGAGGTCAGTTAATGTTGAGACAGAAGCGAGGCTTTTCGGACGACGGAAACAAAACAATTTCCAACAAAACACTTGCACGGTTTTTTTTTCTTTCCACATCACTGAGATCCGAACTGAATCGACAGGAGCAATTATTATCCTTAATTGTCCAAAACCAAGGCGAAAATTCTGCTACTATTTATATATCCGACTTAAGTCGATTTAATTTGCTCTACAGCAAATAGCGATACGGTAAAATTTAGCAGAAGCGCCGCGAAGGAAAAGAAAACGATATTCGAAGTTACGTCCGTCTCTCTTAAGGGTCTAGCTTCGACTTTTGTAACGGCCCTCGATTGATGGTATTTTCGAAGACCGCAGTCTGGCGGAGATCTAAGGCTGACTGAATACTTAACGCGACATGAAGCTGCATCGGCCCCCAAAAGAAGATTGCACCATATTACGACATGTGATGAAAAGTTCTAGAACGAAATTAATACGTGTGACCTTCGAGAGAAGCCGAACAACAATTCCTAAATGCTAGCACTGTTAAACAAAGAAATTCCTAGAAATCCCGTCTGATCGGCGAAAAACATCTTACAAAGAAAAAAACCTTGAACAATTCTGAGACTAATTTGGTCATAAATTAAATTTCGGAGAGGAAAATACTAACAATGTTAGATAAACGCAACATAGCGAAACGGTAACCCAAAATAAGGCTGCAATTAAAATAACGTTATAATTCCTATGGAGCGGCAATCAAATTACGAAATTAATTCCTACAGAGCGGCAAATTTTAAATGAACATAACAACATACTACATAATCATAGCAGATTGTATCGCAGCACTAATAATCATAGCAGTTGTAGTACTCTAAAATATATTTCAAATAAAAAAAAAAGGTTAGAAGTCGAATGTATTATTTAATAAAGCTAATGTTCTCGAAGCAATGTACTGATGCAAGAAGTATTGATAGAATTAGATTGTTTTCATATTTTAGTTTACACTTCGGGATAACTGTCTCGTGTCTCATGCATGGGAATATCAGTGTGATAATTTTATTCTCATTGGTTTTAAACAAATTCCTTTATGGGATTAATCTTGAATTTATATTTGGTTTACAATATTTAAATTCGCTAATATTTGTTTGTGGTTGTGGCAGAATATCAAAAACAAGTTATTTCAAAATAGTCTTACAAACGTAGCGATCTTCTTTTCTATGCCTGTGTTGCGTGTTTAAAGAACCACAGTCGCAGCGGAACTACAAGAACTTCTACTGCGCAGAAGATGTACCAGGCACAATACCTTCTGGTTCGCCATTGTTTTGTGATGTAGAACTGTGTTAGGTGTTAGGATCTGAAATCCAGATCTTTAGTTTAGAAGACTTCTAGCCCACGACCGTGTTATGTTCATTCGATTTTCCAGTTTCATTTGTATTAAAAGTCCTATTTTATTGCCGCTCTTAAGCCGATTGCTATTTTGCTATTTCCAAAGATTAATTTATGGGAGGCCATTTTTGAAACTTAATCGAACGCTTGACATGTATGTGTAGTCTGTTTAATACCGATCGAAAACAGTTCTTGGAATTCTTCGTTGGCAGAATGGCCGGAAGTTCACGTGCAAGATTTGTTCTAGAATTCCTGCGACATATTTCGCAATATGAAGAAATCTTCCAGCTGTTTGGAGATTCGCGTTACGTTTTCTAGTGAATCGATTTACAACCTTTCCTCGATCTGGTTGCTCGATATCATCTTAGCGGCGATATCAAGACAGTGCAAAAGTGAGCGCTAGCTTCTGGGAGTGAACGCAAGCGGTTTTTGGAAACGGAGTTGTTGGCAGCCATCTGCTAAACGAATATATCGTGTCGTTTTTTGCTTAGACAGAAGAATCTTCCACTTGTGTCGGATTAAAAATATTAGCAGAGTGTCAGCTTTTTGTAAAGACAATTCAGTGAAATTGTTCTCCCGACTTGTGTCGCATTAGAAGCCTTTAACCCCGTGACAGCCTCCTTTGAGCCGTTGCAAGTGATAATACTGTACGGCGGTGGTAATTTTGACTCCTGAAGTTCCCGTCTTTTTTTTTTGTCAAAAAACGTCCTGGCCGTAGCGTTGCCTCCCTCGCGATCCAGTCTTCACGGGCGTGCCTGCGAATTTTGCCTGCTTCCCGAAGAACCTTGGAACACCCCAGTTGTGCCTCTCCCTCTACTCCCTACCGAACAAAACTAAGGTAGGACAAATTCTTAATTATGTTGTGAAAACTTGTTTCGGGTTTCATCTTATTGGATTAAAGTGCTGAACCTTTTTTTTGATGCAACGTAAAGCGACCTTCAGTCGCCAGTTACTATTTTTTTTTTTTTGTTAACTGTAAAGTGTAATTATAAATTGTAATTTTTGTAAACTCGAACGTCACTGCCTGCGCAGATGTGTGGTTATGAGAGTAAATACCCCAAGCCTGGGGCCGCGAGCCTCGTGTTCGATCGTTCCAACTACCCTTGTATTAAACCATAATTATTACCATTTTGAATGTAGTCTTTGTTTTTGTATTATGTGTCACCAATTTCAAACAATAGAGCTATATTTGTCTTAAAATTCACCATATCTTTTATTTCTGTGTGTTGTGCATGAACTTTATAAGCTTTATATACAGGAGGGGCTACAATAAATGTCCGATTCCCGTAATCTGCTCGCTTCTCGGCCTTCCACGAGAACCTGCAATCAGCTGTGATTTGGAAGGTGGCGCCCGCTAATTTTGACCTACTCTGTACTCAACTAGGTATGATTTCCCTCCCGTAAGCGTTTCTCCTGAACCACCCCTACTCCTCCGAGTTTAGCCGAAAGTCTTTTTCCATCTTTCCTGTTGCGGGTCGATGAAAAAGCTCGTTTGGTCCGTAACAACTGTCTCTTGTTTTCTGTTAAGAGGTGCAAACTCTGCCGTAAGATTAGAGCAACCTTGGGAAAAGTTATATATAATGCCGTATTAAACAGGCCGAAACGAATTCCGAATTTTAAATTACTATTACTAATTAGAACAAATGTCAAAGCAGAAAATAATTGATATTTATGTATACATGTCTACGCATTTAAACAACATATCCATTAGTTTTGCTGCAGGAAAGTCTAGATCTTATAATCTTGCCTGCGAACTCAAGTAACATCAATATAATAATCAAAAATGCATAAATTTGTCTGAAGTTGTTCTACATAGTTCATTCTAAATACACTGTTGTCAACTGAATACTGAATGTAGTTTTTAAATGATTTTTGGTTCTTCCCCTTTTCAGTTTTTTTTTGATACACAGCCCCGTTGAAGTTTCCATCATTTGGATTGAAGCATAGCCCTGAATTTTTAGTTGCTTTACTTTTGAATATTACTATGCTCGTGATAGTGTAAATCCACGACTATTATTTTATTAGTATACAATAATAAGATGTATTTTGTTACGTAGGTACGACATTTTTTTTACTTATTCATTTCGCTAAGCAAAGTAGTCGTATTTGTAAAAATCTGATTTTCAAGATTTATTAAATTGAAGTCAAATCATTGGACATTGGACTTTAATTGTTGACTTTACTTATCTGCAGAGGCATTCTTCAGTCAAGTTACTCAAGTTCCTACTAAAGGTGGCGTCTTAGTTGCCGAAATACGTATTTAGATGTTCTAAACATTATGGTGGTAAGGGGTTTTCAAAAGTCTACATACTTAAACCACCGCCTGCAATCAATACTATAAGAAATTGTAGGTTCTGATACATTCATAACTAGACACCAGCGATAGTAGTTGCTAAAGGATTAAGCTTAAGAAACGTTTCCGGTGGCAAGAAACAGTTTTACAATTCTAATATTTAGTAGAAAATTTGACGCATTTACAACAATACGCACAAACATCCAGTAACTAATTAGGTATGTGTAAAAACTAAATTGTTTCTATTTCGAATATATTTCACCATTGAGAAACCCGCGTTTCATTATATCGTCTGCAGAAAAAAAAAAGAAGGAAGAAGAAGAGCGAGAACGAAGTCAAAAAGTTAATTCCGAGAGCTTTGTACATGTCAATTTTAGAAAATGAATCTGACCAATAGCGACAATTATGGCAACTGACTAAACTATTTACGAAAAAAGTACATTTGTTAGAAAAACAGACGATAAAATGAAAATTTGGATTACTTATCAACCGTTCATTTATAGCCCCACAAAATTGTAAACGGCTGTCAGAATCATATTCACTCAGTTTTTGTAGCAAATGAATCTTATAGAGACAAAACTTGTGGCGTTACACAATTCGTTGAATACTGGTTCAATTAATATCCGATACAATATCCATTTGCCTTGACTCAACTTTGGATCGACAATAACGTGGTGCAGAACTGCGACTTCCGCTTCATTTCTTACCGGCTTTTCGGCATTTCGCTTTTTATTTGCGGCAGACCCGGTTTCCCGAAATGTTCTCACTAACTCATGTTGGTGGTTGAACAATTCGGCGCTTCTACCGGTGCATTCATCGATTCCGAAGAAAAACGCAATTATTTCAACTCTTTCTGAAATCTAATAAATCATTCTAAACCAGAACATTTACTACCTACTCTAAAACTTTGGACTGCATTTCCGCGGGAACTAATGCTCGAAACGCAAAAATAAAAACATTGTAACAACTGTAAAGCAAATTCATCGAGCTTTCAAATGGTATGGCTTTAGATATCCTCTGCCATTTAAAATTTTTAGGGTGAAAGCTATCCCAATTTTGGGGTTGAAGATAGGCGAACTGGCAAATTAATTTGACATGTTCGGACGTTATTCGAAGAATTGCGTTTTAGTGTAACAAAACTCACCGGTTTCGTTTGCGGTGGGGCAACCTGTATATGCAAGCGTCGATCAGGATTTAGAAAGTTAAACATTCTTTATTGTTTTTTTTTCTTGAAATCTTTTAATTTGTTAGTATTTTCATTATTACAATTTTCTAAAGCAAAAATCACGTAAACTATTATTTTCATAACAACTACAAGAGGATGAATAAATTTCAATTTAGTATTGTATTGTGTTGTGTTATTTTGTTTCCTGCATGTTTCAGGGCAGAATAATCATAGAAAACGTTAGAACCCTCTTTGTCCAATTCTGTCTTGTATTTTGTAATTAGCAAACTTGTCTGTAAATAGCATGAAAGAAGAAACGACAAGTCAATTGACATAAGTCTTGAGATTACTTCAATTTGATTTTTTGAATATTATTTATTTCGGTTCGTTGATTTTACTCTACCTGTATCTTTATGTCATTAACAATAGTGTTACGCCAATTCTGAAACTTGTATGAATATAACTAATAAGTATTTAACCTCTAATACATGTGTACTTAAAATGTGTATCAATTCCTCAACATAATTTAAATAAGTTAATATTTCAATTACTATTTAATTTAAAGTATAATTGATGTTCACGGTGTGTTCTAAAACTTTGTGACAGAAAAATCCAAATCAACTATTAATCACTAAGATCGTAACAATACATTAATCCTGGTAGGACGTGCTGATTGTAAACTTTCCTCTTTGATGCTTGGGCAGTTTTGAGATGTTTTATCTATAGAAAATTATTCTTAATAATAAATCCATCTCCATAAAAATATCTCAAAAATCGAAACATGTGTGTACGACAGGTAAAAAACTGCATATAAAATTCTTCGATGAATCCGAAATATCAACCTCCTTATCGGCAATTTTTCTTAAAAATTCATATACTTTGAACACTACTTCACTTGTTTGAGTAGCTCATGGTTTCTCGCAACCTAACTTTGACATTGTTTATAGAATAAGCGAATATTTTATAAGAAATTTTTTAAAGAATCCTATCCCACCCAGCTTATCCCGACTCAGCACATTTCCTGCTATTCACAGGTCTATCATGCCCCACCCTTGAAAAACCCCATGCCCCAAACAACATAAACACCCTGGAAAAGTGTAGCGCTTAGGATTCGAACCTGAGCGACTTTGGTAGAATAACTAGGAAGGCAAGCGCTGCGGCCCTTACTCTACCGCGGTTCCCACTAATTCTTAAACGTAGAAAAAGCGAAGAAATGGAAAGGTATTTTTACTTTATTTTTGAGGTTGAACACATATTGAGAGGTAGCACTAGGTATCAAAGTATTAAGGGACCTCGATGGGGCAGTGCGAATACCCACTGTCAGTCGAGGTCACAGGGAAATGTGGTCCGATCGGGCACGTGGTCGAACCCCGACTGGGGCGACCATATTTCGCTTAGTTAAGTTTAGGGTGCATGTTGCATGAATAGTTAGTGTGCAAGGGACTCCCGCACCCCCTGAATTAATGCAAAAGCGATTCCGGGGGGGGGGGATATGAATGAATAAAAAAAAGGTATCAAAGTATTTATCCGCATAATTTTACCTCTTTTATTAAATAAGGTTTTTTTTCTGTTGCATGCAAGACATGATAATATTTTTGACTAGTATACAACTTTATATTCTTTATGTATTGTAGCGTTATGGACCCTTGTGTTGTGTATAGTTTTTATTCGTCGTGATTCTTCGTGATCGTCTTAGGTTCGGATCGAGAGTAGTTGAGCTAAATACGTGAAATAAAACACCAGAGAGGTTTAATACTTTTATTATCGTTAATATTTAACTGCAGGCGGTGCAATTTAACTACCTCCGGTATTCACCGGATCAGGTTAGGAAACTGCAGGAAACCTTAGCCGAGGTAGTGCGACCTGATCTGAAGTACGAAGATATTAGATTGGGCGTATAGAACCCAATTTTAACCCAACAACGAAGAAGCGCTGAATAGTGAAAGGACATACAGGGGAATGGTTGGATACCTGCAGCTGCTGCCGAGTTTCATCCAGCGCAATATACAGGAGAATGATTGGATACCTGCAGCTGCTGCCGAGTTTCCTCCAGCGCAATATACAGGAGAATGATTGGATACCTGCAGCTGCTGCCGAGTTTCCTCCAGCGCAATATACAGGAGAATGATTGGATACCTGCAGCTGCTGCCGAGTATCCTCCAGCGCAATATACA
>JABXWE010014107.1:0-10416 GCA_014611495.1 Limonius californicus
TTGCAGTTAAATAAATACATTGCATATTATGCAGCATTAAAACTTTGACAGCGATTATCTGGAAACCCTCTTTTATATGGCATGGACTTTTATTTATAACCCGTTGTTGAGATTAAGCCCAAGGCGCGTAGAAACTTTCATTTTTTGACCAAAGTAGCTTTTGTACTGAATTTAATTGCGGTTCTATGGTCTAAAGAAAATTGATATATTCGCATAATTAGAATAGTTAAATCAAAAAATATAACACCCTGCGCTAGAAATGAGCGACCGCCACTTGGACGCGGCCGCTGCCCCACCAATATTATTATTTATTAGTAACTTCTCCTTCGTCTAACACGTATGCATGCCTTGTTTTCGTTCTCGCTCGTTCGGAGTACTTTCAAACAGGGTTGTTAAATAGTTTTGTTGTTATTTCTTTAAGAGAAGACAAACGAGTTTTGATTCTAGAATCGAGAATCGAAATCCAGTTCTGGAATCGAGAATCGAAATCCGATTCTAGAATCGAGAACCGAACTCCGATTTTAGAATCGAGAATCGAAATTCGATTCTATAATCGAGAATCGAAATCCGATTCTAAAATCGAGAATCGAAACCCGATTCTAGAATCAAGAATCGAAATCCGATTCTAGAACCGAGAATCGATTCTTGTGGAATCGATTCTTTTCAGAATCGAGAATCGATTCTCAAAATTTCCGATTCTTGACAGCACTACTAGATCTGACCGGTTCAAATACATCTACTGCTAAATTTGATAAATTGATAGTTTTCTGATGAAAATTTATTGCAATTCCTAATGTAGAAATTAATATTCTTAAAAAAATGCCGTGTTCTGTTGCGAACATTCTCACGATGAGCTTTGGTACAATCGGAAAGCGTTATAAACTAAAATACGTTTGCAACGTTGTGTGTCTTTAGTCTTATATATACTTTGTTATTACAAAAACATTTATCTAATACTTACTTCGACAGAACACACTTGCAATTCGCAAATCTTATTGAATATTCGCTATTCTTACGTAAACAGTGTACGTATTTGTGTATTACAGGTTTTAGTTACGATGTGAGGTAAAAGTTATGATTATGGAACCATAATTATTGATTTTGCAAAAAATATATTGCAGAACTTAATTTAGTATATTCTTTTCATATTTCCATATTTTTAAAAATTTTATTTACTATTTCAAACTGACAACGACGTTAGCTTGTTCTTGCTATACATATAGTAAAATATAAAATTCTCATCTATTTTTGATTATCTAATGTTTGCTTTGAAATCTTTAATATTTGTTATATTCGAATTTAAATCTTAGAGATAGTGATTTCTGATTAGCGTATAGATTTGATAAAATTTGGAACCCGAGTCTAAATATAATTCTGATCAAGCTTCCGTACTGAATTAGAATTTCTTAATGAATACTAATAACTAAAAAATGACACAAGATGATATATCAGTTGTCCTTATTTCGTTTATTAATTATCTATTATTAATATAGTTATTGTAAAATAATAGGAAAATATATTATCTTCAATTTTTTAATTAATCGTTTAGTATGAACAACCGTTTAAATAATTTCCATGATGCATTTTCATTAAATTATGTAGTTTCCCAGAATTCCACCGTATCCATAAATTCCTCGGGCCACGGAATGCGTTACTATAGGAACCAGGTTTTCCCAGCGGTACGAAGAATGGAATCAGCTTTCGCCAAGATGATGTCACGTCCGCTAGGAATACAAGGAGGGTTTAGAAACGCATCTCAACAACACCAAGACACCGACAGTCTACAATAGAGAGGTCGATGGTATTCTAGTTCCAATTCAAGTTGTGTATATTTTGTTATTATTATTTTGTGTTGCCGTTGTTATATCGGTTTATCATTAAATATTTTATTACACGCACTGTGTATATTTATTTAGCGCAACTAACGCTCAAAGATTAATATCAACAAAAGTTTTTGGAAATTCTAAATATGAAAATAGTTAGCAAGGAATTGACTAAATAATGTGTTTTTGAATTTAAATAATTGAAATAAATAATTAAATCAAAGCCATTAAACACAAACTATAATCAGACATATTCTCGCACAAGGATTTTTAATTAGAATTGCTGTCTTAACAATTTCTCAACTCTTACATTATTGCTGTGGTTCGCCCCAAACATAATTAAAAAAATTATTATTTGTTATTATAGTCCGCATTGTTACGCCTAAAATGAATGCTTTAATAACATATATCCCTTATTGTATATATTGCTGTTCATCAAATAAATTAAACAAAAGCGCTCTTATAAATTGTTGATCAAATCTGTGAGGTGTTGTAAAGTTGTTGCTGAAATTATACTATAATGCTCTTTTATCGATACACCATTAAACTTCTTAAATATAACCTCCGATCGAAAACTCGTTAATCAAATTTATTTTAATACTTCGTAGATGTATTTTCTTTAAATTCGTTTTCGTCGTTTATCAATTAGGGTCGTTAAGGTTAAATAATTTAAACAAAGAAAACTTTTCTTGATATTATAGAATTTTGTTGTTGCACACTTTGTTGACGTTAACTAACGTCATTCGTAGCCACGAAGAAACAATTCTGTCGAAAGCAATTGACGGTCAACTGACGCCTAGCACACCATTTTGCAGGATTCCAATTCAAATCTTGTAGAGACTTATTGTTGGAAATATTAACTGTTTCGATCACAGGAAAAACTTCAAAATAACATCGAATTACAAATAACATATATAATTGGTTTTATTCGCATAAATACTCACAATAGCTGCAAAACTAAAATATTTGGACGAACACCTGAGCGAACGTGGTTTCGTTTTGATGGTCCACAGACTACTTACTTACAAAACAACCAAAACATTCAATTATTATTAGAGCGTTAGTATGGAGATTAACATCTAGTGAAAAAATTGAAAGAGCAACGGTTTAAGCTTAAAGTTGTGATGCATTTACCAATCAAGAAACAGATCACAATTGCAGAAACTTAGCTAATTCTAAATTTTCCAAATAACTTTTTAAATTCAAACTGCAACAAATCTGATTTGGAATTACTGTTTTGTAGGAAAATACACACAGTTTGATATTCTACACGACTGTAATCTAAAGTTTTCCTCTTAAAAATATAATTACGTTTATAAAAATGAGATATTTGTATTAAATTAAATTAAATGGATTAATAAAAAACATTAAACGTGATCTTAACACATTTTAGATTAATTAAACATTACAAAACTCCACACACAACAACCCAAGGTTACATAAAACACACATTCGTTTACATGTATAGATTACGTATTACATATGTACTAAAAAAATTCTATTTGCACATAAGAATCCACAAAGAGGCATGGGAAATGCTTCAGAAGCTGCTACATTGAAGAATACTACTTAACAGAAGTCTGCGATCTTGAAGAAAAAACATGAAACAGGGGAGTAGTAATTATTGTCCATCGTAAATGACCAGACTATAAGAAATCCGTTCCGAATCTTTGGTTAACCATTTATTAGTAGTTGGTCATACTCTCTATAGTAATTTTAGTTTGTGCACAATATACAACAAATAACTATCATACATATTATGTTATCTAACTAAATTGATTGTTATTTATATCAAAATACGAATTTTAAAAGTTAACCTAATTTAATCTTTCACATAAACATCACGAGACCTGAAACTTGATAGCAATTTTAAGTGTCTACTTGTTTTTAGCCCTACTTCGTTAAAATTTCGATTAATTAATCTCTTGCTGTTTATTCGGCAGTCTTTTATATTTTATAAGAGAACTGCAGCACATTAACGTACTCCGTTAAGTTGTGGGGTACAAAATAGATTAGTTTCATAACTTGAGGGTTTCTAACGCAAATGGGGGAAATTTTTCGAAAGTAAATCGCGTTTCCCTGTCGCTCCATTCTCATACAATTTGAGTGGCTGGAAACAAGCATCGACGCGGTGGCTTTTAATATTCATATCCGTCTAATTGACTTGGTCGCTAATGCAGTTACGCTGATTACCGCGGCCCTGTTTGAAAAATTTGGATCACGACTGAAACTTTTTAATCAAATCCGCTTTCTTATGCATTCTCCTCCGGAGGACGGAATGACTATTAAGAAGAAAATTAAGGAACGGCTCATAACGACGTTACTCCTGCTTAGAGGAGTAAACAACGCGCAGATCCAATTGCATTAACCCTGACAGACGTTTCCGTTCACCAAACTGAAACTTTTGGAATTTTATATTGAAACGTTGTACGGAAAATCCTCGAGCTACACACATGCTCGTACACACGACTTTCTTGTAATCTTTATGGAATAAGAATGTAACCGAACGCGGAGGGAAGCTTCAACGACTCGCTCCAAACTTTTTAAATTTGAATACTTTTATTTTGGAGAAATACAAGTTTGGATAAACACGAGTCGATATTATTTGGAGGAGTATTTTTAGATCTCTTCTCGGAAGTTTGGAATAACTTTAAGCGTAATTTTAAACAAGTTTTGCGCATTGGAAAAAGCTTTGAAAATCATACGAGGGACTACCCGTTTAGAAAACAGATTTATGTGCTGATGTTTGCATACTGAAAATACTCATAGTAGTCACGCTTAGGAGTAAAGATTTAAAATTTAAGCTGTAATATCTACGAAGAAAAATTTATGTGTCTAGGGCTTTTCCCAGGACGAGGGTTTAGGTAATGATTTAGACAGACCGAGAACATAATTGCAGCGTCTCTTGTCTTTATTCACTTTCCCGCAACAGGGAAAGTTGAGTTGGCGTCTCCACCAGCGCCACCTGTGTCAAATTAAGCACAAGACGAAGTTGTCCCGACGGCGGCGCATTTTACCATAAACAAATTCCACTTATGTAGTTTTTCATATTTTTATTTCCTAACTGGAAGAAGTTCTTCTATGTTAAGGAATTGTTTGATAAATTAATTTTAACTGATTTTCAGGAAGAAAAAAGAAATAAAATTTCTATTTACTATGCAGGGTGTGTTTGTGAAATCTTTTACTCATAAATATGTAACAGTTTTTCCTTTGAATGCCACTACAAAAAAAAAACGTGAAGTGATGTGAAGGTATCATATCGGATTGGATACCTAAGGCGATCATTTAAAATAGGTAGTTTATTTTTGAGCTGTTGCAAAATGGGAATTAAATTACACATATTTTGGTTTCATATGGTCTCTGTTAAAAATCTGGAAAATATTACGTTTGCGTACAGCTGTAATTAGGGAAATGTAACGGATTTTCATGTTATGCATTACCTATGGAAACGATCATTTTCGCTTTATATATCCGTATAGATGTTCTTTTATTTAACATAAAGTAAAACCAAACATTTAATAATGTAGAGGTCTTATAAGTGGTATTACATTTGTAACCTTAAGCTGTATGAGTAAATTCATAGCAGGATAGAACCCAATAAGTGATAGACTAATTTGTATAAACATAATTTTTTTATTGCAAGTTATTGTCAGCTCAAAAGTGAAATTGTTATACATGACATATTTGACAGATAGAAATAACAATAAATAACATGTCAAGACTATTTGTCCTGTATTATTAGTAATAGTAATAGATTAATTCAATATTTAGTCACTATGTTCATCTGAAGATATTAAAACTTGAGGTAACTTTCTTTTCGGTCTAATATGTATGTTCCGTTTACACAGGTTATAATGGGTAACTCCGTGACACTCACTCGCGTTTTGGAAAAATGTTTTGGCACTTTCACGAATGAAGTCTTGCACGTATATACTCCTAGTTTCAATGATGACTTACGATTTATAAGCGGGTACAACTGTCTTAGTCTATTATTGCCCTGCGATAGTTTGTAGTTTATGTGGTAGCTCCATGTTAGTCTTGTGTCCAGATAAACCGTTGGATTTTACTTCAATTTTGATGTCGGGTGGTGTAGCTATTTTTCTTAGTGTGAAGATTTTGCTTTGACATTTGGCGGGATTTATTTGAATATTCCAAGTTTTAAACCATTTATTAATTATATCTGTAGTATGTTACAATTGTAGAACTGTTTCTTGCAGGTCTGTGCCTTGCGTGATTATCGCCGCGTCATCTGCAAATGTAGCTATAGATGCTGTAGTAGTTGAGAAGTCCGAAGTGTAGATGTTAAATAATAGGGGCCCCAATATGCTTCCCTGTGGTACTCCAGCGTGCATAGCTTTGGTGTTGGATGTGTATGAGTTGATTTTAACGGCAAAAGTTCGGATTTCTACAAACGAGAAGATGACTGCTTTTCTAATAATTTGGTATGTTGGTACCCAGGATTTTTTCTTTAGACCCTCGATGCACACTTTGCCGAACGCATAACATTTATTTTCAAATCCCTTTTCAATGGTTTCACTGATTCTCTGTAGTTGGTGACAGGTTGAGTGTTTTGATTTGAACGCAAATTGAAAGGTAGGTATTATATTTTGGGTTTTCACGATTTTAAGTAGTCGCGTGTGAATGGTTTTTTCCAGGATTTTAGAAAGGGTCGTTAGCAGGCTTATTGGTCTGTAGCTCTTGATGTCTTTTTGATCTTTCTCTGGTTTAGCGCACATGAGGATGTGAGCATGTTTCCAGTTCCCAGGAAAATAGCCAGTGCGAAGGCATGCGTTAACCATCGCGGCTAAATAGGCCAGGCATTTCTTGGTTAGGTGTTTCAAGACTGTGTTCGGTATGAGATCGTGGCCTGGTGATTTTCGCTTGGGGAGAGCGGCTATAATTCGGGCTATTTCGCTGGGTGAAACAGGGTGGATGTTTTCTGTTATAACTGGATGGTTTCGCTCAATTTGGTTAGGTACATGTATTGCCTGTGTGGTATTACAGATAATTGATGATGTGAAAACATGTTCAAGATGAGTTGCAAAGGCTTCCAATTTTTCACTATCTGTGCAGAGGACATCATTTCCATTAGTTAGTGTTGGTATTTCATTATGCTGTTTTAAAATTTTTCAAATTTTTTAATATCAGCAATGTATCTTTAGTTATTCAATCCTGAATTTATCCAGTTCTTTCTTAAAACGGTGAGTGAGGCTGTTTAGCAGCCTTTTTATTTCCGGGTTTCTGCTTCGTTGCCATTGACGTCTGGTTTGGCTTCATGATTTAGTTAGGTTTAGTTTCTAATTGGGAGGATAGTTATAATTTGGGGGTGTGTTCTTTTTAGGAGTTGTTACTGATGACTTTACAGCATCTACAATTGACGTGGTAATATTCATAACTGCAACGTCTATGTGTTCTTGGCTTTCACACTTGTTTGATTCTTGAAGGTTTTGATTTAATTACTGTTGAAATGTATCCCAGTTAATTGGTCCATTGATGAGTTTTTGGGGGGGTTGTCTTATTTGCGGCGTGCTGAGGAAAGATATTAGCACAGGTAAATGATCCGAGTTAAGTTCTGATATTACTCTTTGGTTGATTTGTTTTGAAAAGTTTTTTTGCAATACAATGTCAAGGATATCAGGCTGATGATCAGCGCGATAGGGAAAGTAAGTGTGCTCCTCGGGGGGTACAATTTGGAATGCATATGTGCCTGAGTATTGTTATAGTTTAACTCCTTCAGGGTTGGTTGCTCGACAACCCCACGTCTTGTTTTTGCAGTTAAAGTCTCCTATCACAAGTATTTGATCGGTTGTATCGAATAAGTTCTTTATGTCATTTTCATCAAGTTTTTTGTTTGGTTGCCTATATGTGCTGTAGATGGTAAGATAGCTTTGATTGTTTAGTCTCGCTCTGATTCCAATTGTTTCTAGAGTAGTATTTGGGGTATCTGGGATGCAAGTATGTTCAACTTTTTTCTTGATGATGATGGCTACTCCTCCTGATGCTACCCTGGCATTTCGGTCCTTTCGATATATGTTGTATCCTGGTATTTTGAAGTTGTCATCATTCTGCAAGTGTGTTTCGGAAATGCAGGCTGTGTCTACATTATACCTGGCTAAGAACGCTATAAATACTGACCGCTGACTAGTAATTCCATTCGAGTTCCAATTTAGGATTGTTAGTTTTGTATTACTCGTTGGGTATTATGGTCCATTGAGGAATAAGGGTAATATGGTTGTTGTAATAAATGTTTTGATTTGCGGAAGAAATGGAGTTATTAAGTCAATTATGATTTTGATAATATTTGAGGTCTGGGAAGATTCAGTTTGTTGGGTTGCTGTTGGTGTTGCAGTCGTGAGGTTGGGGTTTAAGACATTTTTAATTCGATCAGAAAAGTTTGCATTTGGTTGACTCGAGAATTGTTTGCGATCGGTTTATTTTTAATGCGTTTTTGCTGGAGTTCTATGTGATGTGGTCATCCGCGATAGCTAGCAGCATGGTCTCCTCCGCAGTTTACACATGTTGGTTTGATATTGGGTTCTTGGTACACTCACTGTGGATGTGGTTTCCAGCGCATTTGACACATCTTGGAGCAAGGGTACAGTAATTTTTGGTGTGCCCATAATGCTGGCATCGATGGCACTGTGGTTTGTTGGTTTGTGCCTTATTTCTACGTTCACAATTGAATAATATATTGACTTCAAGATGAAGATTTTTTTGCCTCATCATTGTTTGTTAATTCTACTGCACACACTGGAAGGGGCTTTTTATCTTTTGTCAATAGTCGTGTTACATTAATAACAGGTAGAATTTTTAGCTCTTCTTTAATTTCATCGGCAGCTATTGATAAAGGGACATTTTTAATTACCACCGATAGTGGTTTTGCATTTGGGTTTTGGAATGTATGGTGTTGAATTTTATTGTCGCGATAGTCGTTTTCGTCTGATAAATTTATGCGAAGCATGTTTGTGCTGCACATTGTTGTAAATGTTTCCTTTACTATCGTTTTGATATCGGTTACAAGAGTCTTGTGATTTATTGAATTATGGAGATAAATTGGCGGAATTTTGGGTTTGCTGGTGAATGATTATCTGATATATTGTTTTCTTCGGTGTTGTTCTCATTATCATTTTGCGTAGGCAAGTAGAATCTGTTTTTTGTTATCAGCTCTTCTGTTGACCACATGTAACGTTTCTGCACCTCATTAATAGGTGATGTTAATTAATCAATTTTGCGCTTTGATTGCGCTTGTTGATCTATGTTGTGATCATTAGATGATATGCTTGTAGCTAATGACTATTAATATTGTTATAATAATAAGAATGTACTCACTATGTAGGCTAATGATAGCTTTTAGATCGGCTGTTTCGTACTGATATAGGAGCGCGCGCGTTGCACCCACTCTGTATCAATGCTCGCACTCGACAAAGCTATTATATTAAACATTGAGCAAGTGTATGTACGTACAAGTTAGTCAAAAAGTAAAGAAACTGAAGCGTTTTTGGAGTACTAGAAACCACACTAAATAGTACACCCAATAGAGAAATGTTAATAGTGATTGGTCATAACTATCAAATGACCACCACATAAGAAATATACTTGGGAGATATGAAATTAGCACGAGAAATGAAAGAAGAAAACGACTCATAAATTTATGTGTTAACATCTTAACTATCGAGAACACGGTATATTAATTTCACATTCGACGGCAATACACTTCATAATCAGCGGGCTATATTTACAGCTGCTAAACAGACTAGACTAATGAGAGTTTGCTTGAGATTCTTATCCAGACATGCAAAACATATCTTGATCCAGAATGGCGGCAGTGAGTATAAAATTCTCGAAGTTGATTTACGTCTAAAGCTGAAGACGGTATAAGCAAACCCCAGAGGAAGAAAACACACATTTACGAGAGAACAAATTCCGTTTCGAAAGAAACATGTGAGACACCTGCTATAAATTATCCAAAAACTATAGAAAAAAGCGAGGCAGTAGTTAAAAAAGTTAAGAAACTATCTAATACATGTAAAATAAAAGAAGAAACAAAACAAGGCTGTATTCTTTTGCCGATTTTATTTAATACAGTATGACACAATATAAGTATAGCGAAATACAAGCCTTTATTACAGATATTTTGAAAAAATTCGAATATGATTATATGTCAAGATAATATTGCACATTTGCCTTAAACACTGGATAATACTTTTATCTATCATGGTTTTGGATAATCAAGAAAATTCCTTTATTGCTGAGTTTTATTTTCCCTCATATCATATTAGATTTGAAGAACATTCTAACAAACGAACGCTACCAAAGCGCAGTATATTGTTATTTGTGACGAAATCAACTCTCATCCCGATACCGAAAAAAACAAATACCAAGAAATGTGACGACTTCCGACTTATAAGTCTTATGAGTCATACTTTAAAAATATTTCTAAAGATAATACACGCCAGAGTATATAGAAAATGTGAAGAAGCTATAAGCGACCAACAATTTGGATTTAGATCAGGTTTTGGCACAAGGGAAGCCTTACACAGTCTCTTGATGCTGATGCAAAAATGCAAAAATGCAAAGACCAACAAAAGGATGT
>JABXWE010014108.1:0-29686 GCA_014611495.1 Limonius californicus
CCCCCCCCCCCCCCCCGCTTTCGTATTACTTCAAGGGGGTGCGGGCGTCCCTTACATACTAACAATTCATGCAACATGCACCCTAAACTTATAAACTTAACTAAGCGAAATGCGGTCGCCCCAGTCGGGATTCGAACACCCCAGCCTATCGACCACATTTCGCTGTGACCTCGAGTCACCTTGATACTGAGATGCTGTAACCTAATAAAATCGAACTCTATAGCTTCGTAATTAAAATTGTTAGGCATTTCTGGCAAATTTAGATTTCAGATTTAGTTTGCTTATAAACTTTAATTAAAATTACATAAATTATAAGTTGTATAAGTTGAATAGCCATTAAGCTTCAAAATCACATTTACAAATAATTTTCAATAAAACCGATATTAAATCCATAGAGAAAATAACCGTTTTCAAATATTTTTAATTAAAAATATGTTCTTTTGAAATGATTTCGATTAAATCGATTGCATAGCCGAGCACTGCAACCGCGTCAAATGTTATTAAATAGCGTTGAATATAGAGGTATATGCAACCGGTCGTGCTTCGGATGGCACGTAAAGCCGTCGGTCCCGTTTGCCTTACGAACATCTTTGATAACGATCAACCATCTACTGGCACTTTCCTACTTTTGTGGACCGGTTAAGCTAGTCTCATGCCAAGCATACAGAACTTACAGAACCTACTCATTATAGGTAATTAAAATGTCTATGCGCCAGCGAGGTCCAGTGTTTAGAACACTGGGTTCCGGGACGGAAGGTTGGGAGTTCAAATCTCCAACTCGATGCCTGGCGCGCCTCCTAACCAGTCGCTTTAAATAATTGGGTATCTGCGTTCGAATAAACAAGGGGTAATATTGTGGTTGTCTAATGCTTGATGCCCACCACATCACGCGAGAGCCGAATATAAGAGCAAGAATGACCTTGCGCCTAGCAAGTCAAACTCCGTCATGAGTTGTAGAGCCTTACCATTATTATTATTATTATTATTGTTATTTGTATTTTCACGCACTATGTACGGTTGTTATACCTCACGGGTCTGGGACCAAGGCGAAGGTAAGTATATTATTGGTCTGTTTGATTATTTAAAAATCTTCTGACGATGTTACATGTACTTAATATCACTGACTTTTGCATGCTAATGTATAACTTGTTGTCAATACCTAATTGGTGAAATGTTTGGTGGAGCGTTACAGGAATAACTCCTGTGGCCGATATAATAACAAGTAAGGTATAGACTGCTTCCACATGCCACAACTGTCTTACTTCGTAAGCCAGATCAGTGTACTTTGCTATTTTGTCTGCATGCGCATTTTGTAAATTAGAAGTGTTGGGTATTGAAATATCAATAAGAAAAGCGCTATTTCTATTTTTGTCAATTAGCGATATGTCTGGCCTATTGTGCGCAATTGTTCTATCGGTAATTATTCCCCTATCCCAATATATAAGAGCTTGCTCATTTTCTGCTATTTTTTCCGGGAACGTACTTATAATACGGGACATCTTCTTTCTCAAGACTATATTTTGCGGCTTATTATTATTATTATTATTATTATTATTATTATTATTATTATAACAGGTGTATATACAGAGGGAGAAAAATTCTCTGATGAAATGTTGATATGATACAGGCATGTAATTCAAATTTCTTACTGGTGGTATCCGTTAGTTCTGCTTCCATAGCATATGCAACAATCGCCAATGTATGGAACAGAAACAATTACTGTGGTATGAATACGTGAAGAAAATGAGAGAAGAGAGATTATCGCAAAGCTCTTAAGTATTGCTAGCACTATTGCGGAAGCAGCGTGGCGGACAAGCGCGAGTACTGGTAAAACAACACTCAAAGTTAAGGAACGATCCGCGCGGTGCCTGCTTGGATGGGTGACCGAAATTCGCTCTAACGCTGCAACCCGCATGGTGCCTCGGAGAGTATACCTAAAACCGTCGGTCCCTCTGGGTTAGTGCGCCACGTCACTAACTATCTCAAACAGGGTTAAAGTGGCAGCAGGGTGCGGAACCGAGTATTCGGATATCCTCGCAATAATTTCCCATACGCAATTTATTTATTTATTGCTAGCACTATTATAAAAAATATGTCGGACTACGTAAAGCATTTTAAACAATTTTATAACCTCACATTTGATATATTAGATACACAAGCTAGCTGTTAATGGATAGTGAAATTTTGTACATCGTGGATTGATTCCTGAAGAGTTATTATTTTGGTTAGTCCGCTTACTCCAGTGCAATCATAAATAGTAATAAATCTTCGTTCTTTAGCGTAACGATATCAATATTTAACATCTTATTCGTTGTCTAGCCTAGTTTTTAATGTGTTTATTTTAAATTTAATTTTTACTGATATTTAGTGGTATTTTCTGACTGGCTTTAAAATTAACCTGAAACCGCTGCAGGTGCAAGTTTGTTAGTAAAATATGGCATTTTTAAATTATATTTTCACTTCCTTATAGTATGATGCTGTAAACGTACGAAGATTATTGCAATTAAAGAAAATCTTGGCGAAGTATTGCGTTTGGTATTTCATATTTTTCAAAATTCAGTTCTGTAATTTTCTTGTAGAAAAAACTAAAGGAGATTGATTCAAACTATGACATTTTTGCCGTTAGTGAGACTTGGTTGACACAAGAAATCAGTAACGAAATGCTCCATATTGATGAATACCAACTTGTTCGGAAGGACCGTGGTTCGAGAGGTGGTGGTGTATGTATATTCTTTCGAAAGTTTTTTCACTACAAAATAATTTCATTAAGTAATAACATTGAACAACTCTGGATAGAGTTTAAACTGAATAACACTGTTCTAGTGGTTGGTGTTGTTTATAGGCCTCCTGATTTAAATTATAAATTCTTTTGTGATGAATTGGAACAGTCACTTGCACTATGTACGGCAATGACAGAAAAAATTGCTTGCCTGGGGGACACTAATATTGATTTGCTTGACGTCTCTGATGTAAAAACTACTTATTTTAATGAAATGATAGAAACCTTGAGTGTCACACAAATTATTAAGGAACCAACGCGCCTGACCGCACTTCTTGATCACATTTTAGTTTCAGATTTTAATTTCGTTTTTTGCTCTGGAGTTGATAAACAATATCTATCTGACCATGACTTAATATACTGTAAGTTATCTGTTATTAGACCTAAAGTTAATCCCACTTATAAAACTTATAGATGTTTCAAAAACTTTGAACACGACTTGTTCTACAATGACTTGAGCCAGATCCCTTTAAACTTGCTTTATGAAATAATGGATGTAGATGAAAAAATAAATTTTCTTAATTTTAACATACTCTCTGTTTTGAATGCGCATGCCCCCATTAGAACAGTTAAAATCACTAAACGTAAAGCACCATGGGTTACTGATAATATTAAATTACTGATATCGCTGCGTAATAAAGCCAAGCAGAGATTCAATAGAAGCAGGAATCCAGTTCACTGGGATTATTACAAATCACTGCGTAATTTTACAACACGCGCTTTAAATAACGAAAAGAAAGCTTATTTTGAATACACTTTACGGAACCAAAATTCAAAAACAATGTGGAAAGAGTTGAAGTCGTTAAACGTAACATGTAAGACCAACAGTACCCTTCCTGAGGAACTTCTTAATGCTGATGATATCAATGACCACTTTCTCAATTCAGTTCCAATCACTACCGATAACGTTGAGCAGTTGAAAGAGTTTTATATGAACAAGAAAGTATCTGATAATTTGCCACTGTTTAATTTTTCACTTGTTAACTTGTCGCTGATCTCTTCCATTATTGATAAATTAAAGAGTAACAGCACAGGGGCAGATGGAATTAATGCACATATAATTAAGCTCTGTTGTCCGCTAATCATTCCTTATATTACTCATATTGTTAATTCTTGTCTGATAACTAATAAATTTCCAAGTGTTTGGAAGAATGCTGTAGTAGTTCCTATACCGAAGGTACCCAATCCTGTACATTACAAAGATTTACGGCCGATAAGTATTCTTCCAACTTTATCTAAAGTATTAGAAAAGGTCATTGATTCCCAGTTGAGAGACTTTTTGGAACAAAATAATATCTTTCCACAATACCAATCAGGTTTTAGACCAGGATATAGCTGTACAACTGCCTTAACGGATGTTATTGATGATATTATCACAGCTTCTGATCAAGGTAAAGTGTCGGTGTTAGTTCTACTTGACTTCAGCAAAGCTTTTGATACTATAAATCACGAACTCCTGTGTTGTATACTAAATTATATTGGTCTCTCTATAGAATCGGTTTCACTTTTGGCCAATTACCTGAGTAATAGAAAACAGGTTGTGAAATTGCCTAGTGGCTGCTCTGGTTCTAGGGAAGTTTTGCGAGGAGTACCACAGGGCTCAATTTTAGGCCCCCTTTTATATATTATATATACCTCCACCTTTTACAAGCAGTTTACACTTGTAATATGCATATGTATGCTGACGATACTCAACTGTATTATTCCTTTTCTGTTGGTGATCATCAACGTGCTTTGATGAATATAAATCAAGATTTGGTTAATATTTCGGATATATCCAAGAAGCACTGTCTTAAACTTAACCCAAAAAAATCAGTTTTATTGCTCTTTGGAAAACATAAAGATTTGGTGATGTTAGAAGACAGAGTGAACTTAGATGTAGACGGGGATACCATCCCAGTTACAAAGGAAGCCCGCAATCTTGGAATAATCCTTGATAGCAGTTTGAGATTCAAGTCGCACGTATCTAATTGTTTAAAAAAAGCATATTCAAGTCTGCGACTCATCTATCCGCATAGACAATACTTGAGTATTCGTATTAAAACTTTATTGTGTGAAACGTTAGTTCTTTCTCATTTTGTATTTGGGGGTCAAATCTATGGTCCATCCCTTACGTATGACACAGCACAAAAAATTCAAAATTCTTGCTTGAGGCTAATATTTGGTATCAGAAAATTCGAACATGTTTCGTATAAATTAACTGAATTGGGCTGGCTCTCGATGGCTAATAGGAGGAAATTGCAAAGTGCTTCATTCTTTCATAAAATTATAACTGAGAAAAAGCCTTCATATTTATACCGTAAAATTACATTTAGAGAAGACGTTCACAACCTAAATATTCGATTCAAAGGGATTATTACACTACCACCGCATAAAACGGCGCTTTTCGAACGTGGCTTTAGTTATCAAGTGTCAAAAGTATATAACATTTTCTCCCCTGAATCACAGGCGTTATCACTATCCTGCTTTAAAAAACAGTACAGCAAAACACTAATGCGTCAACAGTTTCACAGCGGTAGTTGTTGAACTCGAATCATTAGAGTTAGGTAACATGTTTTCTTCTCCCTTTATTATTATTATTTTTTTTTCTTTCTTTCTTTTTTCTGGGTTTCTATGGAAGAGCAGACTTGGTCTGAATAGCGCCCTTTTCCAACGGTACAGGTATATGGGCTTTGTTTATATTAAATATATGTTTGTTTTTGATGTACCGTTGTGAAATAAAGACATTTATTATTATTATTATTATTATTATTTCTAAGAGGACACGTTTCCCAAACAATTGTTAGCAAAACTTAAAAAATACCTAATCAATTTTTATTAAGTAAATTTAAAAAGTGAGCATTGGACCACCCAGCTTGGCAAAAAAAGAATACACGAAATACTTAGCAAATTGATACTGAAATTCAATTAGAATAATAAAATTGAAAGGTATTTACAGAAAATATTTGGCTTTATCCAGATGTACGTATATAGTTCGCGAATGTTAATTAATGTACGAACCGAAGAATCGATTCTATCTATTCAAACCGGATTCAAATCAAAGGAGATATCCAAGTTCGCCAATCTCACACAAACCAAACCATAAACTTCCAAAGAATATCCGAAGTGCGACTTCGTATTTCACTTACGCTTTTCTCTGTACAATTTGATCCGTGCCTTTTACGTCCGCGTACGTGTCGTCTTTTCACTACTTTAATGTAAGGTTCTTGCACGTGGAGAAAGACGGCATTTCTTTATCCGGTCTCAGCCACTTTTACTTTTGCGTGAAGTTGTGCTTATCTCGCGGTTCAATCCAGGTCGAGGGTTTCCATTTCCACAGTGATAAGACATCGGCTGAATGCATATGCATGGAAAGAAAAGTTCCGTCGAAAGTAAATGAGCCTCGGTTTATTCGACTTGAGCACTGGCGATTGCAAACGGCTGTGAAAACGAGGTGAACGCGACTCTTCGGATTAGAGTGGATTACCTCCGCTTTAAGGCAAATGTTCGTGTATATTGCATTACTCCGGTGCAATGTCTTTTGGCAGTCGCCGATTACCTTGCAGACGCGGTTATTTGTTTAGCAGAAACAAGAAAGTAAACTACCGCGTCTTGATAGCAGTTTAGTGAAGTGGTTGCGGAGGCGTCTGTTGCTCAGAGTTTGGGGGTCTCGCAGGGATCCGACGGAATTGCCGACTTGACCAAGAATTTGATGAGAGAGATTTCGGCCTGAGATACAGACGTAATACGGAACACTACTGGGAACATAAACATGAAAGAATGGACTTTGTTCGAGATTGGAAAATTTGTTTTATGTATTTTTCTAGATATTGACTTCAAAGCAGTGACCTCCTGTCCTTTTCAAAACATCCCAACCTTTTTACCGCAAAGCACGCCATTTAAAGTCAATTTACAGCAAGGCAAATAGAACTCTAGTGACGATTATCAATACGCAGTAAGAATACGGGAACTGAGAGAAACTTCATTTAATTTACCTTCTCCTGTATGGCAATTCGGGTGAGTGAATAGGAAACGGGTCGAAAGTTAAATTGGGGTCAAGTCTACGGGGAGTTTTATACCGGAAAAGTGGATAATTTAACCAATACTTTTTTGCTTTGAATTTTAAATGCTTCGCTGCATCAAATTTAATTTTCAGTCCTATATTATTCCGGCGCCGCCTGTAGTTTCGTGAAAATTCACTGAAAAGTTATATCTACTCTTCGCATTTGGACACCCACCGTTGTGTTTTCATAAGCTGATTTGTCATCATTGTGTAAAATGAATATGAACACCGGGACAGCAAAGCTTTCACAATACCAAACAGAAAAAACAAATCTCCTGTTTAGATATGAAACAGCCGCATAGGCTATGGAAAAAAAGTATTGTTAGCATTACGCCAGGCATACTTACAAGATAAGAATCATCGGAAAACTCAATAAAAGGCAGCAAACGTTTTGCCTGCTTTGAAATAAAAACTAATATCAACAGTGTTTTCAAAAAGACAAAAGAAACTGTTTCAAATAGCATATATATGTACAGAAAATCAGTATTGCAGAATGATTGTTTCTTGTGCAAATTATATTCAATTCAATATCTAAATAAGAGATCATGGAAATACTTTCTCGAAAAGTGACTTAGAAATTTTTATTCCTACAACGAATAAAATCCTTATCTAACACTTACAAAATCAAAAATTAACCAGTATCATTATTTTGCGATAATTTAATTGTTTAATTGGTTTGGGTTAACTATACCGTGTTTATCACAATACCCTGACATAAATAGATAAATTGATTCCTGCAGAACTGTAAAACCTTCAATAATGATAATAATACCCCGTTTATCATTGCACGTACATGGAGAATATGAAAAACTGTACAGGGTGATTCTAACCAGATGTAACTGAAGTTATTTAACCTCTAAATCACCTAGCAATGTTTTTCAAATACGGCGCCTGTATATTATATCCCTGGATAAATGTTTTTACTTGCGACCGCCATAAAAATTAAGTAACCTTAAACCTAATACAACATTTTCGTAGGAAATCCATGATTTCCTCTTTATCTTACTTAAAATAAAGCTCCTTCTCTTCCAGATATAATAGTTGAGTTTAGTTGTGATATCTATGCCGCTGCTCGTTATGCTGAACAACTAAAATTGGTCACAAATTGTCAATATTACAATTTACTTTCGGCTTAGACCGCGTCGTCATTTGGGAACTACACCCAGCATTATCAGGCAAGCACCGCCCTATAGCTTATCTGCCTTTACAAGCATTTGTTCTAGATTCTAGACCAAATGCAAAAACTTCTAGAGGCTAGAGTGTGCTTAGATTAGTTAAACCTTGTTGCGGACAAGGATTTAATCTTCATGTATTTTGCTTGCCAGGACAATAATACTTAATCGGCCTATGCCTGTTAGCTGTTTGTAAACCCATACAAACTAACGTTTCGCAAGACATTGCAGCTTGCATCTTCAGAGTGAATAGAACACAGTTTTCACAAGGTTTAAATAATCTAAGCACACGGCTCTGTTTCGGCAGGCCCTACGAACAAATATGGCTCAAACTTCTAGAGCAAATGCTTGTAAAGGCAGAAAAGCTACAGGTCGGTCCTTACCTGATAATGCTGGGTGTAGTTCCCAAATGACGACGGGGTCTAAGCCGAAAGTAAATTGTAATATTGACAGTTCGAGAAACAGCGAAAGGCTCGAAGAATATATGATCATCGGTACTTGGTATTATTCTGATTTTGTGAAAATTAGATAAATCTGAAACAATGAGATACTTCCCCTGGTTCGGAGACCACGTTAAGCTGTAGGTCCTCTATGTCTGTGGCACTCTAAACGCGCAACACAGGCATAGGAGAGATGATCGCTACGTCTCCTAAGAAATAATGCACTCGAAAAAGAGACACTGAGATACTTAGGTTGTATGCATTATATTGTTAGAAGTCCAATGCAGTAAATAAATTTAACTGAATTAATTCCGAATATACCATAAACATAGATTGAATTTAGTCAATTGGTTCACTAGTTTGACAATTTTCTTATCATAACTTAGTTATCAATTTTCCCTTAATTTTTGTGATTATACTATATCCTTGGGCACTAATTTAAAAAAAAATCGTACGAGTAGAATAGTATGACTATAGAAAACGCTTATTTAAGTTCATTTTACGGAGTTCCATAGTGCGTTTCAGAGTCGCCGTGCAGCATGAAGAAGACAGGGCTATTCTTCTGGGACAAAAAATGACATTGTTGCCAGTATTCGTAATCACTTAAGAATAGCAGGTCGGGTTTATTTTGTTGAAATGAGGTAGGTGTTCAGAAGTTCTCAAACAAAAAATAATATTAACCAACCAAGATAATAATGTTAAGTTCTTAATTTGTTTTGTTATATACAATGAGGAATTTCTCTTTTTGTACACTAATGTGATTTTCAAAATGAATCATACACATGGAGAATAAAGACAATACTCAGGAATTTGCTAATGGGTATTTAATTTGTTTAATTACTATAAACTCCTGTTCATACCATGTCTTTGCTATATAAGCAAATTATTATTCAAAAAGTTTTAGTTGTAAATTGCCATGGAACGTTTACTTAAGGCAGGTCAAAGTTTTACTAGACGTGAAAAGCAATTGCTGTTAAATGTTATAAGTTATCACATTAATAATGAAAGTACTGACGAGTCTGTGCGTGATGTTGTGAAAAAAGCGTCTGAAATGACGGAAAGAGTTCTGTATAACATTAGAAAAGAATGTAGTTTGCCCGATGGTATCCAATCACCTAAAAAAAGACGGCAGCCCGATAAAATATCCACTTCACGAACAATTAAATATTCTGAACTGTGTTAGGGAGGGTACATGAAGATAAAGATTTGCCAAACTTTTCAAAGAGGATGTTAATTGACCCAGGATTTCAATACGAAAAAAGGGAAAGACGCGGATTGCTGTTAGAAAAAGAAGAAATCATTACGTGGCGCCATAGGTATTTACGTGAAATTCGGAAGTACAGAGAAAATAATTACACCATTATATTTCTCGATGAGGCATGGGTAAATATTGGGCACAGTGTTGATAGAGAATGGCGGGACACTTCAGTAAAATCCTTCAGGCAAGCATTCGTCCAAGGTTTATCGCCTGGATTAAAGGCACCGATTCAACGCGGACCCCGTTTTGTTTTGCTCAACGCGGGAAGCAGTAATGGATTTATTGAAGGAGCGGAGCTCACATTTTTGGCAAAAAAAAAAACAAGCAAGACTACCACGATGAAATGGACGGCCCACTTTTCGAAAAATGGTTTGAAGACTGGTTAATACCAAATATTCGAGAAAAGCGTGGTGGTGATGGATAACGCATCTTATCATAGTAGGAAATCAGAATTATTTCCAAATAATTCTTGGAACATCAACATCGCATCAAAGATTCGCTTCGCTCAAAGCATCATCATTTTGAAGAAGATTACTTGAAAAAGAATTACTGGAGGTAGTAAACACACTTACATATAAGTATGATGCTGGTTATTTAATAGAAAATATCGCTAAAAAACACAATGTTACAATTCTCCGTTGACCACCGTATCACTGTGGGCTTAACCCAATTGAAATGGTATGGAGCCAAGTAAAAAGGTATATAGGTGCGAAAAATACTACTTTTAAGGCAAGTGACGTTGAAAATTTAATCAAGGAAGCATATTCTCAAGTGACACCAGAAAAGCAACTACGTAGGCCATGTGGAGAAAATAGAATAGTCAATGTGGGAAGTTGACAACATAATGGACGAAATAGAGCCCATAATTGTCAATATCAACGCTGGTGATAGTGATAGTCATCTAAATATTTTTAGCGACAATGATAGTTAACTATAAAACATGTCGTATATTTCAGAAAATCTCCATAATTTTATGTAATTTATTTTCTCAGTTATATAATAGTGCTTGCATATTACATCAAGCTGGTAATTGTTTTGTTTCTTTTTTACTCTTATCAATATGTAAATAATAAACAATTAATTGCACTTAGCAAAAATTGTACTCTCAGGTTTAATAAAATATAAATGTTTTAGAACCACTGAACCTAGCATTTAACAGGCTTCTTTTAGGGGTTACAATAGCATTACCATACTTCAAACCTTTGTGTGAAAGGGATTAAATTTGGTCTTAAAGGTGTCTCACAAATAAGTTTGACAACCTTGTATTTGTATCTTCTCCATGCTGCACGGCGACTCTGAAAGGCACTACAGTAGCCCATTAAGTAACATTTTCTACATTCACCTGTTATCCATTCATTAAAAAAATTATCAAAAATATGGCTTACACTAATTATAAAAATTTTTTTAATACTAACGCCTCCAGGCTGATGTCTCAACTGTTGTGTCTCGCCCGTGAACGATGTATCGAGCTGAATTAAAGATCAAAAGATGGCTTCTACTTTACCTATTATGTCTCTTCGTAATCTCCCTGCAGCTCGACACAACGTCTGCAACGACGAACAAGTTTTTGGCACGCGTCCTTGTATTTCTCTGCAGGTTAATCTTGCCTCGTCTTCGTATTAGGTGAAGTGAGTCCTCTTATAAACGTTTTCTGAGAGCCCTCAATAACTGAAAGTCGAAGAAAGCGAAATCTGGGCTGTAGTATCGAAAAACTTCAAAACTAACCGTCGGAATTGCCACTGAGTGAATATTAACACCATATACAGCCACTAATCGTATAAGTATAATTTTCATTTAGATGTGCTATAAAATCACTAACCGGCCATTGTTTAATTATATTCGCGTACTTGAAAATAAACCAACTGTTCAAACATTTTTCTAAATCTAAATATTTTATTGAAAAGTTCCTTATGGGGCACTAGAGCTGGAAACACTGCTTTGGTTTCGAAGACCTATCCTATCAGACGATTTACGCGTGGAAATTAAAATTAACAATATCATAATATACACGCTTAGGAAGTAAGCTGCGCGTTGCCGTAATATACAAGCGGTACCCCTGTCGTTGTGCTACTGCAACAACGCGCAGCAGAAATCGGGCCCTTATTCGATTTCGATGGGCAAAGTCTGGTTTTCAAATTCCAACAGGTTGTATGTATTTTGCAAACCAAGGTTACGTAGTATTGTAAATGAAAATAATATTATTATCTTGTATTCACAACGAAGTACATAAATAGAAACATTTATAAACTCAGGACTCGCGCGTAAAGAAAGGAAAAGATCTTACAGCATGACAAGGTACAAGCAATATCGCAAGGGCATTCATGTTAATTTCAATATTACTAAATTCTTCTTAGCGGTGCCGTTTTCATCATTGAAGGTTGGCAACAATTTGGGCAAAATCGTTTCTGTTCTTAGCTGTTCTTATTAGTGAATTGCTGTTCATTCCTGTCCAGTCCCGAATGTTCTTGAGCCACGAGTACTTTCTTCTACCTGGTCCTCTCTTCCCTTCTATTTTTCCTTTCATAATTAGTTGTAAAAGTTCGTTGTTGTTGTTACGGTAAACGTGTCCAAGGTAAGATGTTTTTCGTTTTTTTACCGTACCTAATAGTTCTCTGTCCTTTCCCATTTATCTTAATACTTCTTCGTTTGTGACATGATCCATCCATGATATACGAAGCATGCGTCAGAATATCCAGAACTCAAATGCCTGTAGTTTCTTTTCTATATTCTTTCTCATAGTCCATGTCTCTACACCATAGAGCAACGTTGAATATATATAACATTGAACGAAACGGTAACGTGTGTTAAGGTTCAGGCTACGATTCGTTAACAACTTCTGCATGTTCATGAAGGTCGTTCCCGCTATCTCTATTCGAGTTCGTACCTCTAAATCAGGGTCTAAGTCTTCTGTTAGCCAGCATCCAAGATATTTAACTCTATTTAATATTACTAAATAAATAATTTAAATACTAATTTGTTGTAATTGTTTCAATTATCCGGTGATTCAACAACTGTTATCTTTCCATTAATAGCATTTGCGAATAACAATATTTCGCCGAAGGATTAACATGGATTAAACCCGTATTTCGCACGTGCTATGATAAACATAGTATGTACAGTAAACAAAACATTAACGATACAAAAAAATTATAAAACTATGATATACCTAATCCTTCAGATATCCCCATAAATACAAATCTAAGGGAGTTAGATCAGATGACCTAGGCAGCCTAGCTATAACACTCCCACGACCTATCCGTCGATTTGGAAAATGATTCTGAAGCAAATCTCGAACGACGATTACATAATGGGCTGGAGCACCATCTTGTTGGTATCTCATATTTTGTCTAATTATTAGTGGAATATTTTCCAATTTGAAAATCTTCATTTAGAAAGTGTAGGAAATTTTCAGCATTAAGAAGATTTGGCAGAATAAAAGCATCAATTAAGTAAGTATTTACCATACCTGCCCAAACACTAACACTGTATCGATATTGATGACTTCGAACATGAGTTGCATGAGGGTACTCATCTGCCGACATATGATTATTATGAGTTTTGTAAATCCCGTCCTGCGTAAATGTCGTCTCATCTGTCCACAAAATTTTAATAGCCATTCATAGTACCTAACTCGTGCATTATAATCCTGTGGTAATAACTGCAGCACTTTGTTTTTTCGAAAAGGATATAGGCCGTTGTCGTATAATATTCTGTGTGCTGTAAACTTTGGTATATCTGAAATCCGAGAAATACCACGTAAGCTTCTCTTAGGCTCCGATTCAATTAAATCTAACACATTTTCTTCAATATTAGGCTGTATTACCATAAGTGGACGACCACCACCACCTCTTCTTAGATCAACACTTCCTCCCTCTCGTAGTCGTTGGTCAGCTCGATTAATAACTGTGTGGTTTGGATGGCTTCTATTTGGATAGCGTCCAGCGTATAACATTGCCGCTACATTACAAATACCACCACCATCTCTAAGAATCCAAATCACGTTAGTGTACTCAGCAAATGTGTAAGGTGAAACGGAATGTACAAAGAACAGAAAAATGTGTTTGGCAACATTGCCTTCATGTCCTATCTAAATCTCGTGCTTTCAACAACATTTTTATTGTTAATATCTAAAGTTTATTGATGAAGAACTACTTTCATCGATAATATCTAGGAGTATTAGTTTACAGCCTGCGAAAAATAAGATGTTTCGTGTTCACTACGCACTGCTGAACAACGCTTCGTGGCGTTTTATCTCAACTTATGGGACACCCTGCATGTGCTACAAAGATATGATTTATCGAATGTAAACATCTAATTCCACTTCGCAATAGTTGGAAAAGTTGCCAAATAATTTTATTAACTAGCGTATACCCTCCCTAACGAAGATCAATTTTTCCTTAACAAATAATATTAAGGAGCAAGTAGAAGTAGATATGTATACTCAAATTTTAATTTTAGAGATCCAGCGGTGATTAAAATGAAATGGAATTTATCTAAATGAATGAACAGGGTATAAACAAATTACACACACACATATAAACGAGAGCTGCGAACTGCGTAACATAACGATATAAATGAATAAATAAATACGATTTCTACCACTTATCACAGCATAACTAATCAATCCACATTTCACAGGCATCCATTTTTAATTTTATATTTGACAATATGAATGGAGTGTGTTTGATCGTATAAAGAATTAATTGTATAAATTATTACGTAAAAACAGTATTATCAATAATTTCGCCAGGTTTTGTTAATTCTTTTCTGCTGCTGAAATTATAAAAAATTTTGTTTCGAATTATTAATTAAAATGAACTACATCTATCTAAAGCAAAAAACATTAATAATTACTTCTATAAATTAAGATTTGCTGTCAAAGCTGTCGGTCTCGGCTATCGCTACGGTGGTAGTCGTTACATCAAGTCAGATGAATTTGCAAATTTTTAATATTATACAAATCTTTGCAGTTTATTACAGTATTCATAGTATCCAGGCTGTAGTTCTACTAAGTATCAGCCCTAATGTAAACTTAAATTTTAAACGCGTTGACTTCTTAAAAGCCGTTATTAGAACTAATTTGGTAAAATTTCCTACAATTTTCTAATTAATGTTATATACACATATCTATCAATTACACAAGACAACGTACATATTTTAAACTATTAATACTCAACAGTTCTACATCAGCTGAAATGTTTACAAGATTTCGTTAATTTTTAGTATAGATAAAAAATATCGGTACTGCAACTTAAATTCAAATCTATATACTCGTAAATTATCTAATTTAATTAAAGGCACTAATTCGATCACCGCAACAACATCTTAGTTTGTGTTGTGGTATACAAATGAAAGTTTAAGTAATTGTTGTTGTGTAATTAACGAATAAGTAATAAATCTTGTAAGTCTAGTGATGAACAATCCAACTTGTATTACGCCTCCCAACAACTAACTGCCTCAAAAATTATATGCTATGCCATTTTCACATGATTAATAAAATTATTTATACAAATAAGTTTTAAAACTTTGGGGTGCCCATTCTAGTAATTAGTTCCTCACTAATTGTTTGATTTATATTAACTATTTGTGTCCACTGGCTGGAGTTCGTAATGAGGTAAATACCATCATCTCCTATTCCAATATTTCCCAATTTGCGGTGGACAGTTCAGTGTTGGTTAGATCTAAATATACTTAGGCTATTTCAGGTGACAAGGGGATGGTGTCCATTAGCAATTTTTCCTTATTTCCTGAAACAGGTTTTTGAAATACTATAAAATTATGAGGTGCTTCGCCTGACAACTACTCTTCTAGTGTAACGGAAGTGGCTGCCATTTTTTCTGATTAAATAATTTTTTTAAGGAAATCCACTACAGTTCCCTGTAGTTCTACTAACCATGAATAATATGTAGCGTAAAAATTTCGGTTAAAGGCTTGAAAATAAAGTTGGTGCTGTATTTGACATTAGAATAATCATCTCCAGTTGATTCAAAACTGCTGTATTTAAAGACACCCTGGTTTGCAAACTTAACATCAAAATTGACTGCAGTAAAACTTTAATTTGACATTAAGAATACTCAATAGATCTATTATAAGAATAAAACATTAAATGGTAGTAAGTCGGCAAACTATTAATTTTAAAATGTTCAATTTATCTGATACAATCTCTGTCCAGGCAAATGTTGGATATATCAATACTAGTCTAGGGTGCAGAATTAGTACCATTAATAAATGACTAACATCTGATATTAATGGTTTCAAATCTCTGCTAAAATTTGCTGGAAAAGGTTTTATCAGTTTTTTATCTATGTGAAGTAGTACAGCGTGATAGAAAATGATTAAAGTTGATGGTATTCACATTAGAACAAGATTCATTTATTCTAGAAGCGTCCCTTCGATCCAGGAAACGTACCCAAAATGGTATTTGGCAGTACTCCAATAATTCTTGCTTCAATCAGTTCTAAAGAGCAATTCCCCAACGAAGCAGTCCACTATAAAATTTTCAATGAGCACGTACATCGGATTGTACCATGGTACCAAGAAACAGGTAAACAGTCTAAGAGCACATATTCAACAGTGGATGGATGCAAATTCCAACTAATTATGAAGATGTTTGTGCCATCAAATAGGTACTGAGTATAATGTTGCTCTGTAACTGAGCTACTGAACATTTGCATTGTATGTTTTTCATACAGTTTACCTCAAAAGACTTGCAAAAAAGTATTGCATATACACCCAAACAAAGGGTGAGTACTGCACATGGTTTAATAAAAACATCAACAATAAAGACTTTTTAGATATGACATTTTCAGTGATTATGCATGGTTCCATCTTGGTTGCTGCAGAAACTCTCAAAATTAATCGTACGTGGTCAACCGAAAATCCCCACACATATCAGCAAAGCTTATTACATCCCTTTAAGAATAGGATTTGGATAGCTACGTCGAAAACAATAATAATTGGAGCAATCCTTTATGAAAACATCAATGCTAACAATTATCAGCAAGACCGTTTGTCGATCAACTCCACGATAATGATCTTCGCTTTGGGGTTTTCTAGCAACAGCTGACACAGCAAGTACAACGTTGATTTTCTACATGCATTTTTTGATGACAAAATAATAAGTGGACATCGCTTGTTATATTCATTTAATTTTTGCCACTCTGTCTGAATTAATGTCGTATTTTAATTGCCATGTCGATTACAGTTTTCGTTATTTTTCTTTAAGATTGAGTTATGGAGGCCAATTCCGCAAAGCCTTGAAGTTTCCCTTTATAAGCCGAAATTGCCGAGTCATGTTTTGTCTGCACTCGAATCTGGACGCTTTCTGCGAATTTACGTTTCAGATCTTTCCAGAACAATTGCAACATATTTCTCCATGTGGTGTAATATTTTTGACCGACGCATGTTCGGGTTGCTTTTAGCTCTTCAGTCAGTCTTACATCTTTGTTGACTCCGGACTTCCCAAATTTCATCTACGGGGGGCCGTAAATAAGTCGAGTGCTGCAGGGGCGGCTTGGGTTTTCGATGGGTGTCCATCATGTGTGATTTTCGTTTCGCTGTTTTACCGTGGGGTGAACACAGAACTATCGACAAGCGTCGGATTTAGAAACACACTGGATTTTATCCCTGGAAAGACAATGTATTGTAAAATTGCCGACCGCCTTTGGCGGATTAATATCGAGCCCAGTTCCTGTCCCTCCGGTAGTACCGTCGGTGCGATGAACACATCGAAGTGTTGGCTCCATTCCATCCAGTCTTCAGGGGCGTGCCTGCGGATTTTCCCGCATCTTGTGAACGAAATTGTGCCTATCTCTCTATCCCATTCATCGGTAGCTAAGGTAAAGAACTAGTTTTTTTGTGTGTTGTGAAAAGAAACCTTTCATGCGCTAACTTGCAAAATTCAACGTAATTGAACCTTTTTTTTTAAACAAGAACCGACCTTCAGTCGCCGATTGTCTTTGTTTGCACTATTAATTGTAAAGAGTAATTTCTTTTATATTGTGTTACGCTTGTAAACTCCGACGCCTCTGGCCACGTAGTTGTCTGAAGCATGTAAATATCGTGCGCCAGCAGCGGGGAGTTTTTTTCTTGAACGTTCAAATCAATCGCTTGTATTACAGAACTATAAAAACTCCATTTGCCGTCATTTTTGTATCGTCATTTCCATTAATTTAATTATATGTGTTTTGAAATTCACTGCCTCTTCTAATATTGTGTATTTTGTATTTGTGAGTGCATGAATTTTGCAAGCTTTCTAAACAGGAGGGAGGCACAATAAAGGTGAGTCTGATTCCCGTAAACTGCTGGCCTCTCGGTCTTCCACGAGGACCTACAATCAGCTGTATTTGGAAGGTGGCGCCCACTAATTTTGACCCACTCTGTACACAACCAGGAAGATTTCCACCCTAAGCGATTTCCGCGAACTCCCCCTACTCCTCTGAGCTAAGCTGCAGGCCTTTTTTCACCTATCCTGTTGCGGGTCGACCAAAAAGCTCGTTATGTTTGTATATTTTAAAAATGTCGTCCATCGCTTACAGTATGAATGCCTTAAATAAAATCACACCGAGACAGTTGGCAGTCATTTTTGAAAGTATGAAGCATTGGGTTAATGTTTATTTAAGAATAGTTGGAGGCATTCGAGTACCGGTTATAGGCAGCAATCCTAGAAAAATTTTTTTTCATTTTAAGTGCATTTAAGTGGGAATTATTGTAAGCATTTTACCTTTTCAAACTGCAATTAAATTGCCTTTTTAAATTATATTGATTACGTGCAAGTTAACATTTTTTTTCAGTCGGCATACTACCCCCCTGCTCCTCCGGAACCGCTTTCGCATTAATTCAACTCGATGCGGTCAACCCTTACATACTAGTCATGCAAGCAACATGCTAACATAACTAAGTGCAATATGATCGCCTTAGACGGGGTTCGACCACGCGGCCGATCAGACCGCATTTTACTATGAACTCGACCGACAGCGCGTATTCGCACTGCCCCATCGAGGCCCCAAGTGCAGATTAACTCCTGGAATACTGGCACTGACACATAATATAAATCATAATTTACAACAAGAAAAGTCTTTAAGAGGCTCTATACGTAATTGTTGTTGTCAGAGCTATTTTATGTATTAAGCCGACTAGGCGCAGTGCCTCGGCCTTACGTACCTTTTAAGGGAATATTTCTCTAACCTTTTAAGGCTTTCAATATTGCACTTAAAACAAAAATCCCAAAACAAGAAAGAACTGTACATTTCAGTGAAAACTATTTATTCAGATATTTGAATGATAAAAACAATAATTTAAGTCCACGCGTTTCTCACCAGCCTTACTGATGCAATCCCAGATACAGTACTGCAGGTCTAGACTCTTTTCTTTTTCTCTCATTCATTTATACTACCGTTGCCTCCCTGGAAACCGCTTTCGCATTACTTCAGGGGGGTCGGGCGTCCCTTACATACTAACCATTCATGCAACATGCACCCTAAACTTAACTTATTCAGATATTTGAATGATAAAAACAATAATTTAAGTCCACGCGTTTCTCACCAGCCTTACTGATGCAATCCCAGATACAGTACTGTAGGTCTAGACTCTTTTCTTTTTCTCTCATTCATTTATACTACCGTTGCCTCCCTGGAAACCGCTTTCGCATTACTTCAGGGGGGTCGGGCGTCCCTTACATACTAACCATTCATACAACATGCACCCTAAACTTAACTAAGTGAAATACGGTCGCCTCAACCTGGATTCGAACACCCCAGCCGATCGGTCTCATTTCGCTATGACCTCGAGTGGCAATGCGTATCCGCACTACTCCACCGAGGTCCCTAAGTCTAGACTCTAGTAGATACTTTCAGTTTAATGTTTACGGTGCATTACAATTCTCGGGTATTTTAAAGATTCATAAATTGTTTTTTGTGCGTGCAAACGATGATTAAAAGTTTCTTACACACAGACCTTTAGAAATAAAAGTACCTAGGGCCTACGAAAGCCTTAAAATGGACCTGGTGGTTGTTATTCTGACCAAGCGAGATCTAGGACGCGGTTTTCCAAATATCTCTTTGCACTTAGGCACTTTGTAAAAATTACTGTACAGTACAGTTTTATAAACAAGCTTACTATCATTCGTTTAATTTCCCGTGCATCTTCAAATATTATTACACGCCATTGGAATCAGTCAAAGGGACAATAACTAGTATGCAGACAAGAAACACTCAGGATGAATGGTACCTTCAATCATTTTCGATTGCACTGTGATATTTTTTGAATATTAATGGGGGGCCACACAGTAAACTTTAATTTGTATTTCGGCGGCCTTAAATAGTCGAATATTAAATGCTATTACTACATATTGCACATGATTAGAGAGACAATCAAGATCTTTATAATAGTAGAAAAAATGTTACAAAATCAGCAGAGCTGCTGTCATTTCGGATCAGCCCAAAACATAGAAATTTAGTTCAGTTATACTTTAGTAAGTTAAAAAAAATAATTAAAAGAATAAGATGAATAAGTTGTCACTCTGTATGCATTATTTTCGCTCATCAAAGGACTCACACTGCTACGACATGGAAATAGACGAGACTTAATTATTCAAAATACCACAAAGCGTTATCTAAAAAGGTTTCAATCATGTTACAGATACTCAAGTTAGACAGATTGAATGGTAATGATTTTGATTTATCCCCAACTTTAACAAGGATCATATTACAAGTTCTGAATTGCATACGAAAACTACTTTGAATTAAACCCTATAAATAGCAATCCGTGTCCTATTTCGCTTAGGATATCAATTCAAGCACATACATAATGACTAACGACTCACCTACACTTCACACAGATCCAAATCCCAACGAGAATCGCGAAATTCACAGCATAACGTTTCCTTGTGTATGCTACCGGTAAACTAAAGTAACAAGCAGATGTCATGGTTTTAACCCTACCATTGAAAGATGCTAATCCATTGCCCGCTCTTTCCTACCTGGTTTTGAGATGAATGGTTTGGGGTTGAAATTTTCGCGGTCTGCTGGATAACCGGCAGAAAGGGCAGCTTTACGTAGGAAATGCATACATATTCAGAAACCGCTGTCGTCCACCTGTTACACCCTAATTTATTAACTAATCGTTGGGCGTACTAATACCGTGGTATATAGGTATTAATTGGTTTTATCTATGCGCTCACCAGTTTACATCCATAATCGTTTGTAAGCGGGTTGTTACTACAAGTTAATCTAGTTTGTGTCGAGAGAGCCCTTCTTCTAAAACGCATTGCTTTTGACAAACTTGAAGCAAGTTTGCTGGATTAGTTTAAAACCACATTATAATTTTAACACGATGCCGTAATTGTGTTGCAGGACAAAAACTTAATGCCGCTTGATGAGATAAAAGGACCGCCGTCATGAGTTTCCGGATATTATTTGTGGCATAAGGGTAGTTTTGTGCGGCCCTGCTGGGGAAGGCTCTTTAGACTGATGGAACGTTTAAAAAATTGTTTGTTTCAGCAGAACCGCCGTTTTTGCTAACACAGTTCCGTGTAAACCGTATCAACCAGACATATTTGTTGACTTTGTGGCCAGAGCGGTCTTATAGAGCTGCAGCAGACTTTCAGTTATCTATATATTAACTTTACTTACGGCAGGGGTTCTCAAAATGTTTTATCGTTATATACAAATGTAGGAGTAATATTTGTTAGAAATTCTTTTACTTTTATTGTATGTTCGTGTAGTTGTCAATAAAGCTGTTTTCTAAATGTTATGGTTAATTAGCCCCCTTGTTTAATAAATTATGTTTATGGTTATGGTTTTCTAAGACCCGAGATTCGTTGCATAGCGACATTGTTTTTAGACAAGATTTAATTGGGTTAGTGGGTCTGAAGCAGCAAAAGGGGTGGTTTCTCAGAGGGGTTCAAAGCTCGCGCGTTCGGTATAAGTGAAGGAACAGTCTATGTGTTTTGCTTAGATGATAAATACATTGAAGTGATGTATACATATGCATTGGCTACCAGTAAGGTGGTGATGAGTGGTTGAAGCTGTAGATGATGCTTTTGCTGATGTACTACTGTTTGTAGTTGTAATTACAGTATTATCGAATGAGGCTTATTCTGCTTGGTGGGCTTGGGAGCTCTCCGAGGTAGTCTGGGGGTGGCGTACCCGCGCAGACTTCTGTTTTAAGCTGCTTAATGCTTGGCGTGTCGGTAATTGAGCGTGATCACTGGACTTGACCTCCACCTGCTTGACCAGCCAGTGATCTCTGCATTTGCAGAATGGTCTGTGTAGAGCCTGTCTCCCACTATTTTCCTTGTGAGGCACATATGGCGACTAGCGGAAGTCGGTACATAATCACAATGACATGGGGGACCCATTGCCCGGTTTACTTACAGGTTACATCAGTCAAGATCTACTAAAAACGGCCCTGTCAAGGACACCCCAAACGGAACAAAAACTACCAGAGACGATCCTGCCATGGTATCAAAGGTGAGTTACTAGATGCGACCCGGGATTCTACAGGGGAATGCAGTAATGTATTATTGCTTGTGTGTTTCACATTTTGCTGCTGTGTTCTGAAATGGGGTTGTGACTGTTTGTGTATTTACTTTACGAGTGTACCTCGTACATGTCTGAAGCTGTCAAATCCTGAGTTCCCAAGAATTTAGTCTGGATGGGCACACAAGCGATTTCGATACCCTATCGGCGAGTGTTTAGTATTTCCTTTAGTTCTTCTGGACACACGTTCTGAATATCATTATAATGTCATGTCATCATTAAGTTTGGTGTGAAATATGAAAAGCTATAAAATATACGTAAATATAAATGTAAAAACAAAAATGATAAAAGACCCTGTAAAATATGCAAATTTTCAACGTTGTATGGTATATAATACACATTTGAAAGAATCAGTGTATATGTCTAAAGTTCAACCCTGATGTAACGCAACCTTCGGAACTGTCTTTATTTGCTCGTAATATCCGTTAAACGTAAGATGAACTTGCCAAAAATATTTACAATACCAAGACTTAAAAATGTTTATCATCAGTACAAATCCATTTTTATATACGAATAATGTTTAAACTCTTCAAAGAACTGTTATCTATTATTAAAAAAGTCCTTCTTCTTTTCCCCTGTAGGTAGTTTGTTTGTCTTAAACCATTTTCCTTAAACGCACTCTCTGCAGCGTTTCCTAGATCTGTCTATACTCCTCCTTCCTATCGGTGAGCTGTCTCTTGCAATTTTGACCGGTTTAAGATTGGTCATTCTCGATACATATATGTTTATCCCACTCCTTTCTTGTTTTTATCCACTCGCATATATGGAAGTAATCTTACATCTCTGCGGTATCTTTCCGTCAAGGATGTTATAAATAGTGGATGCGGCACGCGCACGCTTTTGTGAAGCTATATAGGGACACCAACTATACCAAAAATAATGCGCATTACCGATTTTGTTCTCTGAAGAATTGTAGAATCCATTTGCTACACAATATACCATTTGAAAGACACAAAATTATAAATTTAAACTTAATAAGCGCAAAAGTATTTATAAAACCGGTTGGTGACGGGGATACCAGTTGTATTGTGAAATGGCGTCACAAAGATGTACAGCAGTAATGTCGCATCCATTCTCTATAACGTCCTTAATTTCCGTTGATGATCCTGTCTTTTCTTGTTTTGTTGACTATTCTTCTAATGATTTTCAATTAATTCACTCTCCTCTACCATTAGTTTTGGACAGACTGTGTATGGTCTAGTTTCTACCTTATTCAAGAATAATGTTTAGGATGGATACCAGTTGTCAGTTTTAAAGGAATTACAGGTTAGAGGTGGACACAAAAACAATTCTGTGAAACGTCCATTTCACTTGATTTTGATTTGAATTAAATCTTTGTAAGATCGAAAATACATGACACGGAATATACATTAATCCAACTTGCAAAAGCATGTACGTATAAAGAAGTCCTTTGTAGAATTTTTAAAATATTTCCCATGGTTGATACGTTTTAATTATGTGGTAAGCGCGAAAGTTTCACATTTTTTCGAAACACGCATTAGTATTACATTCCATTAAAAAAAGGTTTTGCCTTTTAAAATATCCAATCGTTGGTTTTCGTTAGCAGCCTCTTCTTCCCAATGTGCTCACGTGCTTTTACTCAGCACTAACGTGGAAGGTTTCAGGCATTAAGACCTCACAGTTGCCAACCGGATTAAGGAATTTTGTGTAGTGGATTGCAACGCTAGATTTTTACACACTGGTAATCGAATAAAGGTTTTGCCCAGAAAGCGAGCCGTTCGTCAACTGAGCTACCATCACACACTGTCCCATATGGTTTGACATATAGGAATATACGCAGTTTTGCTTGTTTGAAGAAAATAAATTCTCATGATTAGAGAATTCATATAAACACCAGGAATTAAGAACAAAATGTGTTTAAGGAAAAAGGACTAATTCAGTTTTTCACTAATTCCAGTCTTTTGTTATTAAATTAAAACAGCAGACATTCTTGGCGATCCTTTAAAATTATTGCAATAAAAAAAAGATAAGCTAATGTTGCACCTTAAAAACCTTGTTTATAAAGAGAAAGACAATAAAACTAATACGGACGTACTGTAAACCTTGCTCCCAAAACGAATCAACCTGTTTCATAAACATTTTTGGACACTCATTTTGAATTACTTTTTATATTTAGCACTTATAAGAATTTTCAAGATCAGTATATATCGTGGTTAGTTACATGTACTTAAATGTTTTCTCAAATTCCAACCGTAGGTAAATCTCATTTCTTGCTTGGCGAGTTTCAAATCAATAAATCAGTTATCAGTTCTATAATTGTGGAGGAAGTTTATTGATTGGGAATCTATTTTTATTTTTTGCTCTATAATTTTAGTATATTTGTAAATTATTCAGTAATAGTTGCATGATTCGAAATTAGTTGGTTATTTTCCTATAATGTTTCGTTTTTACGTGTTGTTTATTGAGCTCGTTCATTATATTCCTTATAGGTCTAGGAAGTCCATTAGCATGTTTTATTATATTATCAATACATAGAATTGTCCATGCTTTTGAAAATTTCCACTTGGAAACATTTTAGATAAAATTTCTAATTCGTGCTTTCATTCAATTAACATTCTAAATGTTTTCCCGTCATATGTAGTCAATGATAGTATAGGATGTGTCGCGTTGAAAGATTGATTGTGTGTTGAAACATATATTGAATTTGAATTTAAACCACACATCTTCAAGTACATCAGTCTGCCATAACTAAAATATTTTAATTTTGAGTTACTATTTCATTTATGGTTGTCACACCATACTGTTTGAAATTAGTATTTATCGTCTGAGAGCAATTTACACGCTATGGGCATTTACAAATGAGACATAATAAAACCTTAAATGACAGTACGAAATATTAATGAAACAACTCTATAGAGATGTTATGTCAGTTGGCATATATAAATACAATTACCTTTGAGAAATCGTGTGTATAATTATCTAAAACTTGAAAGTGACCACAGGGTAAAATGATTTCGTTTATAGTAATAACGCAACCAGTTTGTATTAATTATTCCACGCCTATGAATTATTAATTACTGACTATTAATTACTGATTTGTCAACTAATACTCACTTTCTACAGGTTTGAAAGACCTTAGGGAACTTAAATGAAAATCCCAGTCTTGCGTATAAGTTACACGTACCTATAGATAGATATAAATATTTTGATAGTTAGAATAAAGTCAACTGTGGCATTTGAACTACGCTTTCAAACCACTAACAACCTATAATAAATGCTAGAAACTGCCGTTTACGTAGAGTCGCGTTTAGATTTCCACTAAACCTTCATCGAAAATTTTGTTGATGATATGCTACTTTGGGATCTGTCAAAAGCGATCAACCAACATCTTTTCTTGAGAAATGTAAACTTAAACTTGTACGAAATCTTTTCTACCTTGACGTTGTGCAGCCGTAAATATTTCCACGGATATTTTCTACATCTTCACTTTGGTGAGCTTAGATACAAAAAGCCTATTTCGAGGAGATGGATGTGGAGATATTATTGACAACGTATCACTAACCAGGCACGTGCCAAAAGTTCAGATTGCCAGTGCTATTTCGCCACCCTCTCATAAATGGAACTGTTTATTCTGTATAATAAAAACAAAGAAAGAAGCACTGAGAATTGCGTTATTCAAATTCAAATTCCATGATTATTACTTCATACATAGCTTGTTACTATATAGAGCAACTGAAGCATAATTATCCTTTGTTAACATTTATAAGAATGATAACTAATCCCAGAACTTGAATAGCTTTTGCAGACCACTGTTACACTACCATTATTTCGAATGTCATACGTTAATCTCTATTTCATGGGCTCAAACTACGTAGGTCGTATACCACTCACCATACCATGTAATTTAAAAGTCATCGGCCACCGTGCAACATACAGCGTGTCGTAACTTAATCCACAATTCACGCACATTAGCAGATCCGATAATAATGTTGGCAAATAAAACTAATTTTTCTAAGTTATAAGAACATACACAGGAATTGCTTCAATTTAATTTTCTTATTATCCAAAGAAATACATCCAAATCTTATTGTTATCGCCATAATCGGAGACATTCAAATCTATATCTTCTTCTTAGAGTGCTTTATCTCTTACGAAACGTAGTGATCTTCTCTCCTATGCCTGTGTTTGGCGTTTTTACAGTGTCACAGACATAGAGAACCTACAGTTTAACGTGGGCTCTGAACCACGGGAAGTGTAAACACTTCTATTCCAGGGTAGGTTTGCTAGGCAGAATACCTTGCTGGTTTGCCATGGCCTTGCGAGGGAGAACGGCAGTTAAAAATCCGATGTTCGGGTGCCAGGAATTGAACCCAGGACCTTCAGCGGAGAAGTCTAACGCGCTAATCTCTAGCCCACGGCTGCCTCCAAAACTATATATAAATTAGTTATTTCTATATCATATAAAGTAATGACAAACATGTCGTACTCATTTTTCTTCTCTTTTTGCTTCTCTTCATTCAAATTCTTTGTAGCTCTTTAAATTTTTAGAAAATTACAGTTCGGAAATAAATTAAGCCAAAGTTTAATCATTTCTTAATTATTTCTTGCCTTACTTAGTTGAAATTCATATTTATATTTTAATAACGATAATAGACTTAATTTCAACAGGATTTATTTCTTTTTTGTGCTTCATACGTATTTTTATATTCAACATGTTATTTTCAAAAACATTTAATATTGTAAACATTTGTAGCTAGAGCAACAGCAAACCGGATTTTGATTTCGGACTTGGCTCTGGTCTTCTATTCCAAAATTTCGAAAAGCGGGGAAGTTAGGAGCTCTATTTGCTGATTCATTAAAGGTGAATTTATTAAAGTGTGTTTGTGAATTTGAAAGGCCTCGAGTATATCCAATTTACGTTTATCATCACAGAATTGTAAAATTGTTATTATATTATTTTGTTGTCAATGCATGATTGTGTTCTAATAAGTGTTTAGCGCAGTTAGATTTTCCTGGGTGTTTATATTTGTATGAGCGTATGTGTTCTTTGTATCTGGTATTAAAATGTCTAACTGTTTGACCTATGTATACATAGTTACACTGTGAACAGTTTAATTTGTACATACCTTATTTTAGTACTTTGTTAGTTCTATCTTTTGCGCGAATAAGGTGTTAAAAGTGTTTTTTCTTGTTTTATAAATGAAAAGCTTTTGAAAATGTCGAAATACGTATAAGACCTGTACGACACGACACAGAATTTTGCACAAAATTTTGTACAAAACGGGTTCAGAATAGAACGAGGAACTACAGATGCGGTACATACCATTAAACAAATAACTGAAAGGGTAGGTATTGGATGCAAACGAAACAATGTATCTCTGTTTCATTGATGTATCGAAGGCATTTAACTCCGTAAGTAGAAACGACATCTGGAAGATCCTGCATAAAAGAAAGCTAGACAAAAATCTAGTAAGGTATACATATAAGAAACATGTATACTAACACCACTAATTATGTAAGAACTAACAACAATACTTACTTCCACGAAATTTAGAATTTCCTCAGGGGTAAGACAGGAACTTTAAGTCTTTATCTGTTTACAATAGTTATGGACGATGTAATGAAAGAGTGTAAAAGCAAATTAAAAGAAGCTACCTGGGATATCACAATATGAAAAGAATAACACTGAACCACCTAGCATTTGCTGACGATCCAGTGCTGTTGGCTAAGAAGGAGAGTGACCTGGAACATAACCTGCACATCTGGTAAGAAGAGTTACTAAAGCACAGATTGAGAATAAACATGGACAAATCAAAAGCTATGACAATATAAAAAAAAAACAAGCAAAAATACAGATCATAATAGAACAGGATGAAATAGAACACGTTAGTCAGTTTAAATATCTAGGTGTTGTTATAACAGAAGATGGAAAAATAGAGGCAGAAGTAGATGAAAGAATAAAAGCGACAACTAAATTATATTTCTCCTTAAGCAAACAGATAATAAATAAAAAAGAAATATCAAGCAGAACAAAAATAAGAATGTTTAATGCGTTATATGTCCCTACCCTGACCTACGGTTCCGAGCTGTGGACTAACAGACAAAGTGAGGAACGACGAAATAAGAAGAAGACTTGGAGTAAAGTCGGTTGAACAGAGAATAAGAGTAAACGCCATGCGTTGGTTCGGACACCTAGTAAGAATGCCAAAATCAAGGATAGCGAAGAAAACATGGACAATGGGAGGACCGAGGAAGAGAGGAAGAGGTCGACCGAGAAGGAAATGGAACGATGAAATAGGAACACACCTGAAGCTGATGGGATTGGACTGGATCAGGGTAGAAGAAATGGCAAGGGAAAGAAAAGTATGGAGAAAGAAAATAGAAGAATAGTAACAAGAAATCAAAACCTGGACACTGGCAGTAGTCGGTACAAGAGGATCTGTTTATGTATGTATGTAGTTTGTACAAAGTTCTGTCTGTGAGCATGCGCAAATAAGTACAAATTACGATGACGTCTGTGAGGAAACTGTCAAAATAATCATGTGACGGTCGATAAAGTAGAATTCTAACAAGATTTGATTATATTAGGTTAATGCATAAATTCGTAGCGCTTCTATTTATTTATTTTACATAAACGCACGATAAAGCAAACAAGCTGCAGCATTAAACACCGCGAGCGAGATGAGAGAAAGTGCGTAGAGTGTCGGCAAGCGAAGTAAACATATTCTTCTCTGCCTCTATAATTGTTAACAAACACTAAAAATTGCGACGCCGACATTGTACTAATTCTGTAAGTTTTAGAAAATGAATCTACAGGATTTTGTACACAATTCTGAACAAAACTTTGTTGTATGACACGACACAGAATTTTGTAAAAACATTGAACAAAATTCTGGACAAAATTTTGTACAAAATTCGGCGCCGTGCCATACAGGCCTAAAACACAAAAAATAAATAAATCCTGTTGAAATCGAGTCTATTATCGTTGTACAATACAAATTTTCATAAGCCTACTTTATTACGGTTTCTATTGTTTAGGCATCAACTTTGTTAACACTGACCATTATTCAAGAGAAAGGGTGGAATTGAAGTGGAAGAATGAATTCATCAATTTAGGATACAGAATTTGATACAGTTCCAGTATGAGAAAACATATTTTTTAAAATATTATTAGCTAAACCGGCGGACTATTCCTCAAGTATTGTCCTCAACTTCTGGTTAATATATAAGTAAGAAGCTCGGTTAAGACCTAAAATATCTTTGAGGAGCTGCTCCCTGAGAACAAATGTTGATTCCACCTCGCGTAGTATTATTAAATAATAAGTGGACGCGACTGCCTCCCTGGACTTTCCCATACTGGAAACTGTTCATATCATCTTTATTCAACAGTAGAGTTATTTTCCTCAAAACGGTTGTTCAAGCGCTATCCTAAAACCTTGCCTCGTAACGAATAGACTTACAAGGCTTGTAAGAAGTCCCGCCAAATATCTGCGGT
>JABXWE010014109.1:0-39891 GCA_014611495.1 Limonius californicus
AGTATATAAGGGATGCCCGCACCCATTGAAGTTATGCGAAAAGTGGTTCGGGGGGGGGGGTTAGTGTGTTAATGCGAGAAAAAGTTACGAATTATTACATATACCATAATTGCTAGAAATCAAAAGAGCAACTGTGATAACCTTAGTTCCCAGAAAAAAAAAAACGCTGAGACAATACTGACACGGCGGCGTTGTTAAAAAAACTTTCATATTTCATCAAAACTGTATTGTTATAGATGTTGTATGGTGTTATGAATTATTATATATGCCATAATCGCTAGAAATCACAAGAGCAACTGTGATATCCTTAGCTCCTAGAAAAAAAAAATACTAAAGAATACTGCGTAGTTAAAAAAAACTTTCATCTTTCATAAAAACTTTTATTTTTATAGATATTGTATGGTGTTACGAATTATTAGACATATCATAATTGCTAGAAATCAGAAGAATCAACTGTGATAACCTTGGTTCCCAGAAAAAAAATACTGAAGCAATATTCGTAGTTAAAAAAATCTTTCATACTTCATTAAAACTTATTTATTTATGGTTGGTTGTATGGTGTTACGAATTATTGCATATACCATAATCGGTAGAAGTGACAACATGGCACCCAGAAAAAGATTACTAAAACATTAGGTTACATACAGCAACATAATGACTAGAAGTCTGTGCTGTAGTTCTAATCATAAATAAAGTCACACGTAATGGGTCAATAGAATACTGTAATATTTTTGGTTCTCAGACGAAAACTATGAAGCCATTACGTATACGACGTAGTTAACTTTCTTTTATTAATAGATGGTTGTATGCTAGAAGTGACAACATAGCAACTGTAGTAACCTTGGGTCCCAGAAAAATATTACTGAGGCATTAGGTATGCAAATGGCGTAGTTAAAAAAATATTCATTTATAGATATTTTATTACTTATTACGCATACTTGCATACTGGCTAGAAATCCATGCTCTAATTCTAATCAGAAATAAAGTCACACGCAATGCGCCAGTAGAGCAACTGTAATATCCTTAGTTCCCAGAACAAAATCACAAAGACATAACGCACCCGGCGTTTTAATTTTTTTTTTAATTTATTTATAAACGTGTCTATGTCTTATTAATTATCCATTATTGTGGCATAATAGCTAAAAGTCCTACTCAGAAATAAAATCATACGTAGTGCCGCTATTAGGGCAACTGTAATAACCTTGGTTCCTAGAACGTAAATTTAAAAAGAAATCTTTTATAGTAATTAACAAATAACGATGAATGACTACCTCCTAGCTAGATACTTTTTCAGTAGTAATGATTACATTTCAAGGAAACATTAATATTCATTTATGTTTTCAAAAATATTTTAGAGGTGCTATAAAGAGAATCTCTAAGGTAGCGTTAATATAATTATCCACACATACATCAGATGCATTTTTAAATAATTTAAAACATCTGACTGGTATTCTTAGTTCGATATATGATGTATCAATTTACGCTTCTGTTCGGACCAAATTCCGAGTAGCTAATAAAAAGTGCATCAGCTCTATGAAGTTTATTTGTATAATATTTCATTAATTTTTAATACTACGCACCGTACGCGACTAAAATAATGACGATATTAGGAGTCATAGATAGGCAACCCGGCATGAGTGTAAACAAGCATTGTTACAAAGCAGCTGATTTTTCTTTACCTTAGCCATGCGTTGTTTGTTATGGTGAGTTTTACAAATGAAAATGATTTGGTTAGGCTTTATGTAATCTTAAGTTTTGATAAATGAGTAACTACTACAAAGTGATAAACAGTTATTGAGTTGAGTTTATTATTAACAATACAATTACTTATGAATTCAACACATTTAGTGTTTGTTTGTGTATTAATTAGGTATTAGTAAATTAATCATAATATTTTGATGATTTGCTATATCTGTATGTGATGCATTTTGAATAAGCACATTTAAAGTTCTATGAGTTATCTGGCCTGTCTGTTGATATTTCCTTTAGCCTTAGTTACATTTCAGACTGATAATTTATGCTCGCCTGAAGAGAGGTGATTAAGTTTGCATGTGAACTCTTTGGTTAAATGGCTAACGAAGTGTGAAAGCTCTATTTATCCATTCAATTCTGAAGCGGAATGCTGCACTTGCATAATTTTCTTGCGATATCCGCGTAGCATATCTCGGTGCAAGCGTAGAAAAGAGCTGATTAATTATTCTTTTTATATTCCGGGAGTAGTTTTTAATTAGCGTATGTCAACTTTAATCTGCAGCATAATAGTGTCAATTTGCATAAAATTTCATTAGGCTATTGCTGTTTTCAGACTGAACTTTAACAGGGCGCGCCCATTCTAAACGATGAAACTTGCAGAGTTAATTTGTGTTCCTTCCCTGTGTTATCAATTATAACCGATCCTCAATCACCCGCTAACATCAAAGGACCTTTAACCTTTTTGGGAGGAGCTTTTAAAACCGAATCGTGACAGTTACCTAATGCGAATGCTCGCCTGTCAATGGCATTTCAGTTTTCAAATATTAGGGTATGGGAATGTTACAGCTTAGTTGGCGCGGCCTGAATTATTTCGTAGATATGCTGAAATTGATGCTTTCTCTCTTGACAGTTGAAATGTTGGTAAATAGTTGCCATACAATATTGCTAAATATATAGAGCTGCAAATTTGAAAATGAATCCGAGTGTAGGATAAATAGCATACAATAACCATATTTTTCGATTGGTTACGTTTTTAGGCGTTTTTCTGTATGTAAGACTTTAGATGAGTGTTATATGGGATATATACACAGGAATGGTAAACATTACAGGAGTAAACTGGCTAAAGAAGAAAAAAAGTATTACGAAAACATTGGAAACATGGTTAAGTAACAGGCGAAAACAGCTTTAACTTATTAATCAATACGTTGCAACATAGATAAAGATAGAATGCGCAACTAAGATGGTGAAAGTATAATTAGAAGAAATGGATATTAATGATAGTGATATATTTCTTTGAAAAAATAAACTTTTCTGATTGGGTTGAACAGGGACGGTGGTTTAAGTGTACAAAACCTTGGGAAACATGCTAACCACAATAATGTTGAGTACACCTAACTATGTACCGTGATTTCAAAAATTAATTTTAACGATTGGCCATGGAATAATAAAATAATGTCTAATGCAAGCTTTATATACCAATTGACGTTTAGGCACAGCCTTTCTAGCGCCAGTACCTAACCGGCAGGGTTATGTTAGGTTAAGTTGCATGGTAAATGTAAATAAATCAATTTTTTAAGAAATGGGTTCTATTATTTCAGTTTAGACGATAACAGTAACAACTAAATTACAACACTATTAAACAAATCATAACAAGTAGGTGATCATTAAAATTGGAAATTATAATTTTTTTATTTCACAGGTACAGAAAAATAAATATAAAAAACTAAGGAAGCTGTTCAAAATGACCACCGTTTTCCTGCAGACACAAATTTACTCGCCTTTTCATACTATTAAAAGCATTTATAAGAATTTGAGGAGTTATGATCATCAAATAAAAAGAAATATATAAAATCTTGTAGAACTGCCGCAGTGTTGTTTGCTACAAATGATTATCAAATACCATCTCTTCCAGAACGTTTTTAACATTGTCATAGTTGGAAATGAACATTTTGGAAGCAATTTCTAAAATGTTGTTGGTTGTAGATGATAATTGAACAAAATTTCTCCTTGAATTTTTTGAATACTGTTAGTGGTAAATGATTATTAATATAATCTCCTTTAGAATTCCTTTAATGATCTTTGTTCAAAATGATTATCTTACATAATTCTTCTAGAATTTTTTGTGTTGTAGGTTGTAAATGACAATCAAATAACTTTACAGTTAGAATTTTTATAATGTTGTTGGTTGCAAACAAGGATGGTATAGAGAGGTGGATGCAGCTGTATAACTTTGTGACGCCAAGCTAGAATACAGCTGGTGTCCCACGTCACCAACCGATGATTTTAGTAAGTTTAGATTTATAATTTCGTGGCAAAAGTTTGTGTTATTAAAATACAGTGCTACATTGTTTGTAAACGGATGCTATAATTCTTCAAAGAAGAAAATCGCTAATCCGCATTATTTTCGGTATATTTGGTGTCCCTAAGCAGCTTCATAACAGCATACATACGCTTGTCTCATCTTTTCTATAACATCCTTGGTTGTAAGTGATAGTCAGAGAATATTTCTCCTTGCTTTTCTTCAATTCTGCGGGTTGTAAATGATCATATAGACATTTCTTGTAGAATTCCTTAGATGCTCTTGCTTCAGTCATCAAATAAATTTCTCCTGAAATTTTGTCAGTATGATAAAACTATTGTCATCAATTACAATCTCTCTTAGAATTCCTTTACTAATTTTGTTGGTTGTCCATAATGATCAAATAACCTTCCTTGTGGAATTCGTAAATGTTGTTGGTTGTAAATGAGCATCACAATTTCTTCTAGAACAATTGCAATATTGTTGGTTGTAAATGATCTAGAATTTTTCAATGTTGTTCTTCTCCTTCGAGTGCCTTATCTCTTACCAGACGTCTTCTCATTGTAAGAGGCCCATCACAAATACTTAGTTGTTAAATGGTTTGATTAGTGTAGAGGGTATTGAAAATGTTTAATAAATTGTTTGTAAAGAACCTTTGCATGGCGCAATTTTGTTTATTTATTTATCTAAAATTTTGAGGTGTGATATTGTAGTGAAAGTTTTTGTGATTTTATTGACTTCGTCTAGCTCAAAACGTGAAATGATTAAATTCTTCAATAAATAACAGCGAAATACGAACTGGAAGCTATTTGTTATACACGCACGTTTAAATTTTCCTTTCTGCCTTTGAACTTTCATCTTTTTATTTTACATTTCTCTAGAGACAGTGAACAGTATGATGTTGTGCTGTATTACATCATGAAAGTTAAATATCTTTTTTTAACTTAATTCATATTTTGCTGTTTCATACTTTTGTAGCAAATAACAGCCCATAATAGTTTCAGTATGTGAATATGTCAAAAGATCAGCATAAATACCAAATGAAATGACCCAAACAATTGTTACAAAGGTTCAAGTAACATTAGACCTACTGTAGCATGTAGTACCACCACTGAAAGCATTGAATGGTATCAAAGACAGAGACTTCGTAATTAAATTGGTCTGGGTGACCCATGAGTGTGGAGTCCCTTTTGATTTATCTCTTTTAATTAACTTCAAAAGTAGATCAGTATGTGATGTTTCTGATGATGTGATTAGTTTCTTTAATAATTTCGCGCTGCAAAACATGCATCGGACATGTTTGATTTTGGATGAACTCTATAGAGTCGTGTCTGTGTTTGTTTGAAGACTTGATCAATCTATACTTTTGTTTGAACTATTGTATCGTTTAACTTGTTTTTAATAGTTTTCACAGCACAGAGGTTGTAATTTTAACAAAAACTAGTCACACCATCAATACGTTGATACAATGCCCTCCAGATGAGTACCTTTTGGGTTATTTGGATAAAATAAAAACCATTTAAATATACAAAACAGAGTAAAATTCTTCGAAATAAGTGATTTTGAGGTAAATTACATCTTTATAGTGTTAGACTGGAATAAACTCCTCACTTCCATTTGAAATTACTGTAGGATTTGTCGAGATTTCAGAAATTCGGTGTTAGAACCACTTAAAACCTAATTACATAAAAAAATAACGTATCTTTTTCAATGAACTATTCAGATGTTTTAGAATAAAATGTACAGTTGGGATTTGTTACTAATTTAACGCTAATATATTGGTATTTTTGAATGTTCCAAAATAATTAATTCTGTGAGCCTTGTCAATATTATACATATTTTCTAATTAGTTCCAAAATAATTTGTATATTAGATTCTCAATTCTAAATTGTCAAAGATATCTCCATTTTCTGGATCATTAACAAATAACGATTGTTGCTTTCCCGAGAGCACCTTGATGTTGCTTTATGCAAGCGGCGGCATTTATACTATGACGAATTAGTTGATCTCGATTGTCAATTTTTGATTTGTACACCTCATTTTTCAATAAGCCCCACCAACACAACTCTAATGGTGTGAAGTCTGGAGACCTTGGAGGCAAACTAATAGGGTCACTAATCCACCGTCCTGGATAAGTTTCATTCAAATACCGCGTGACCTGACGGGAAAGATGTAGAGGACCTCCATTGTGCTGATAGTACATAGCATTTCTTTATCAATCAATCAATCAACAGCCTTTCCGTCTCACTGCTGGGTATCGGCCTCTTCTCTGCCACGTGTTTCTCCTCAGCGCTAAGGTAGAAACACGAGGGACCTACAGTTTAACGTCGAATCCGAAGAAGGTTTTTAGCATTAAGATCCCATGGTTGCAAGCCGAATTGGGAATTTGTGTGTGGTGGGTTGCAAACAAGATTTTTATAAATCTGCATAGTTCTGCTTAGGTTTCGAACCCAAGCCAGAATCGATGTTTTATTTAGAAAGTGAACGCTCTACCTACCAACTGAGCTACCACCACACCGTATTTCTTTACAGTCCTTGTAAAATATTTCGTAAAAATTCTAAGTACTATTCTTTTGTTAAGCCACAGTTAAACCAAAGGGCAAATAACATGATTACCGACGATACCATACTACAAGTTATATGAAATACGATGCTGAGAATTTGATTGGACTATTTCACGTAAATTTTGATCAGATCATTGGTGATAGTTAGGGGTATTTTTCCGTCTCCCGATGGTAGGTGTTGTGCACGTTGCATCTGGTATGGATTTAAGAGTTGTTTGTATAGTGTGCGAATCGCCCTTGTTTCAGGAGAAACTTCTGTATTTTTTCGTCATATACTAATGTGTAGAATACACTGTTTAACTCTTGGAGTTTGGACTTTCCTTGCAACTCTCCCTGTTTATGCATTTTACAGGAAACTTATTAAAAATATAGAATGAAGTGTAAAAAATTATCGTTACAATTTGTTCGTTTAATACATGGTATTAATTAAACCCCCAACAATAAGAAAATGGTATATTCCAACTATCGCTATGAATGGCCTTTTTGGAGAGAATTGTATTGCGAAGTTTTTTAATATTGGTGAATTTCATATATGTATTATAATATAAACGAGACGTATCAAAAATATCGATCTCGTTTCTGTTGTTATTGAGTTCTGGCTGCAGATATATTTTTTCCCGTGTGTACAGATAGAAAAGGCTTCTGAAGCACATTAAACGAGAATATTGCGATGTTGCTAGGTTGCAGGAGCTAATTTAATTTTATTTATTCAGCTGATGCAAATCTCGTGTAAGAGCCGCGTTAAAATATCGTTAATAACTTCAAAGGCGTCTGATTCTGGGCGCCGTTAAAAATGCACGTCCTGCTGTAAAATACGGTATTTGCAAACGCGTAAATATGCATTCTCATCAGAGGGTTTTTATGCCAACGCACCGAAAAATGTTGACGTACTTCGTGCAAAAACACGCTTTTCGTTTTTGTCAAACGGTACCCTCAGGGGTAGAGGTGCAATTTTTACCGAGCTGTGGATTCGGTTATGTTACCTTTGAGGTGATACCGCAGTAATCGACTTTATTTCTGCAATCGGCCAAAGTTCGTAGTTTAATAACAATAAAGGCCGAGATAGGCCTATTATACGCACAATATGAAATGCTCGACATTCCTGGAGTTTTATTTCTATTGACAACGTTACGACCATGTCCCAGAATGCCATATAATCTCCGGTTTTTAAGTCTCTAGTGACGCCGTTAAATTTTAAAGCTTACTGGTATACAATTCCTTGAGGCTATGTAACTACAATGTTAAAAGTTGCGACGGTATGGGTTACACGCTATATTTACATTTTTACCAGATACTTTCTTGCCACTAAGATGTCTAGCTCAGAACTGTTTAAAAATTAGTTTGATGTGTTCAGGCGCTATTGATTTTTGTTTAATAAAACATTCACCGTTTTCATTATGCGTGAAATGAGCTATATTCGCCATTTTCCAATATCAGGAAGAATGCAATATCTGCCAGTTTTATTGTGCGTTGAATAATAAACATATCTGTGAGTTTCACAAAAAGTGTGCAATTTGTCGTACAGACCACATGGAAGCTTTGATACTTTATGAATCTATAAAATACTACATCTGAATATTGATTTTCACCAGTTGATTCAGAGCTTTTATTTTTAGGCTATTTCAAATATATTTTTAATAGAGGCAACCGCATATTTATTGGAAGTAAAATATTAATATTCAATGTTTGTATTACTAAGTTTAACGGATTTCTGGAAATAATTTAGTTGAAAAACGTTTTATGTTTAGTTTGGTTCAAAATTGTTTAATTTTTAAGATTAGATAATTTAAATTATCCTTAAGGATTGTCAAGATAGAATATGGTTAATCAAACAATTTTGTAAGCACTATGAGCACCAGGTACGGTAAATCTTTTAAAGACTTACACGGTGTTTCGCAAATAGCAAGACAACGGTAGGCAAAACTAGACGAAAGAAAGAAAATTGGATGGGGTGCTTATTTGAGCCTGCTTTAAATTTTGTGTACCTATGCATATAATCGGTAAGGGGATGGCTCAGTGGTAGAAAAGCCAAGCTTTGGATGTAATAGTCCAAACGCTTCCCGGTTATAATCTCCGGAAATTTTTCTAATTCCCTGGGTGATCGGTACTGGGTCCCGGTCTCCATTTGCCATTTTGCCATTGGGGATTAAATTAATGGCACTCTTCGTGTTACGATCGCAGTAGAGGAGTAACAAGATCATATAAACAAACAAATACACCACACACCAGCAGGTTAAGGATGGTTACGCACCAATACGGTAACCCGCAGAGTCGGGCCCTGTTGTGCAAGCTTCATAATAATAATAAATATAATCGGTAAAAATTAATATTTTACGTTTTGATATATTAAAAAATACAATGTGGCAGTTAAGGCCTTTTCTACTACTACTCGTACAAGAGGTAGTTTCGTGGAAATTTTATTGTAGATTTTGACAGAAAAGTTTGACGAAGTTCTTAACTATATCTAGAGAGCCCAGAGGTGATCGCAGTAGAGTACACTATCACAGTCGCTTAGGTTTTGATTCTTGAGCACAGCACCTTCCCAGGGTGTTTGTGGTGTCTTGGTTTTGGTTGGGGCGTGAGGTTTTCAAGGGTGGAGTATGTCAGACATGTTGTATAGCACGCGATTTGTTGAGCTGGGATAAACTGGTACCATGGTACTTAAAAAAAGAGAGCCCATGATGTGTAACGTGGTGGTTGATGAAAAACGTATCTTAGCATAACAATAATATGCCATGGTAACTCACAGGCCAGATAAATAAGACAGATAGAGCAGCTGGTTGTCTAAACCAGTGGTTGCTAAACTTTTTTAAAGAGCGACCCCCCTTCGGCCAACATTTTTCTTGCATCCGCTAAATGGCCAATTGACGCCATCTATTACCAAGTAGCGCTATTTAGATATTTATTTGTTCCCGTTGTTTTCGGAAATTTCCACCATATTAGGGAGGGTGTTAGATGGCACTGGAATAATTTGGAAATTACATTTTGCTTTGTATAACCAGCAGACCGCGATAGGATTAGTCATTATTTCACAATTGTATGTTGCACTACTGATTGTGTGTTGATTGCAATAAATCGATAATAAATATTTAACGAGCTGTACTCGTTTTGTTAAAAATGGATAAATTTTTGAAACGGTCATTAGAACGTTCCACGTTTGACAGTAACAGAAACCCCAGTGCCAATAAGTGTTGTCTAAGGAAAGTATTAAAGCTATTTTGACATTTAAATATCAAACACCCAGACAAGAAAGGAAAGCCTGAGGAATTCTTTGAACGAAAGCCTAAACCCCTCCATAAGAAGCAAGCCACTTTCATATTAGCAATTACTACTAATGAAAAAGCACTACTACTATCAAGTTACCGAATTGCATTTCGCATTGCAGAAACCAGTAAGCCACATACAATTGATGCTGATCTGATTTTACCAGCAGCTGCTGAAATGGTGAAAATAATGGTTGGTAAAAAAGAGGCTGACAAACTGGTATCAATACCCCTCTCTAATAATGCTATCTAAAGAAGAATAAGTGACAAGGCAGAAGATATTCGAACACAAGTTGTTGAAAATAATAAGAAGTGCACGTATTTGTCATTACAGACGAACGAATCCACAGATATTTCTAACCTTGTCCAATTTATAGCAGTTGTAAGATACAATACTGGACATGGTATCACAGAAGATATTTTATTTTGTACTTCATTAGAGGTCAATATTACGGGAAAATGAGTATTCGACACTTTCATGCAAAGTACTAATAAGTACGAGATTAACTGGCATTGCTATATGTACCGATAGCGATGGCTGACAGCTCATCGATCTGGTCTTATTGTCAAATTAAAAGAGGTAATGCCAAAATGTTACGTGAGTACACTGTTTTTTACATCGAGAAGCTTATGCATTAAAATGTTTACAGTCTGAAATGGATTGCTTTTTAAAATGTTATTAAAGTGGTAAATTCCTTCAAGGAAAAATCATTGTAGACTCGCATTTTTCAAAATTTCTGAAGGCTTGGGTTCTTTATAAGCAAATCTTCTTTATTGCACGGAAGTAATATGGCTTTCGAGGGGGAATGTTCCGAAAACAGATTTTCAGTTAAAAGCGGAACTTTCGATGTATCTGCAAAATGAGAAACCGGAATATGAGAACATGTTTTCCAATTTGCTTTGGCTTCTCAGGCTGGTTTTCTTTGCGGATATTTTCGAGCACTTAAACATTCTGGATAGCAATTTGTAAGGCCGCGATATTAACATAATAACAGCCATGGGCAAAATTAATGGATTTCTAAACAAACTTGATTTCTGGCCGACTTCAATTGGAAAAAATAAGTTTGATTCATTTCAGTGCGTTCAACAACTCGTGAAAACTTAGTCAAGGATGATAATATGATACATTCTCAGCACGTATTTGTAGATATGCGAGGTAGTTTGCACAATTTAAAATAACATGTCATTGATTATTTCATTTGATTATTAATCCGTTTTTAGACAATATCGTTGAACAAGTTGTAATTTCGACAAACATGAAAGGAAAACGTATTGAAATATCATGCGATGCAAAGTTGAAACTAGATTTCTTCTCGGAGAGCGTATATAGTATCTACCAATTGTGAACCAGCTTGCGGACAAAGTTATATACTGTTTGGTATCATCATGTATCGAATTTGAAAATTATATTATTTTGTATGTATCGAATACAGAGCCCAGATTTTGAAAGTTAAGAGACCTCGATGGGGCAGTGCAAACAAGCGCTGTTAGTCGAGGTCACAGTGTAATGTGGCTCATCCGGCCGCGTGTGAAACCCCGGCTAAGGCTATTACCGTATTCCACTTAGTTAAGTTTAGGGCGCATGTTGCATGAATGGCCTTGAAAAGGCATTTAGTTTTATTTTAGACAACTATTAGCAAAACTGTTCTGAATAAACGTGACCGGAAATGCTTAGTTTCGCAGATAGAGCGACCAAAAGAAGGAGAAATAAAATCACTCTTTCGGCGATGTGTACTTGCACCAATAAACTTTAATTTTGTGTTTTATTAACAAATCAGATCATAAATAAAAACTACTTAATTTGTCTTAAATAAATTTATACGCGTTGACTGAACACTCAACTTCACGGACACGCGCTTGTGTATACAATTATAATAGCCTAATTATTTTGAAAACGTTTAGTCCAAATTATCTAAAACAAGCATATTTCAGTGTAGTTTTGTATGGTGAATAAGAATAATGAATTACATACATAAAAAAATTAAAATATGAGCTGACTCTCCCAGATGTTACATCCCTGTTGGTTTACTAATTTTGATAGAATTTGGTGAACCAACAGGGGTTGAATTGAACATACAAGGACTAAGTGTGCAGACAAAATTTCAAGCTATAAGTGCAAAAACTGACTTAGCTATCGTCAAAAGAATTCTTTTTCTTCTGGTTGCTGCATCTTCGTAACGAAGCATTTCAAGTCATATGTTTATATACCTACATTACTTAGAAACACGGGGAACCTACAGTTTAACGTCGAATCCGATAAGATCCAGAGAAGGTTTTAGCATGAAGATTCCATGGTTGCAAGCCAGATTAGGAAATTGTGTGTGGTGGGTTGCAAACAAGGTTTTTATAAATTTTCATAGTGCTGCTTAGGTTTCGAACCCAAGCCGGAATCGACGTTTTACTCAGAAAGCAAGAGCTCTACCAACTGAGCTACCACCACACATTAAAATCACTTACTAATAAATATAAATGCTATTGATTGCGCTTTAATATCAAAAGGATTTAACACGGTTTTATCCTGAGTTCAAAATTGCGAAGTTTACATATCGATTAAAAATAAAATTCAAATCGAAGATTTCTTCGAAAAGTTTTGATTTCAACAAGACGGTGCAACAATCAGTAACAGTAATGAAATTTATGAGTTAATGCCCGGGAGAAGTATATGCTATGTGTTGGCATTGATTGAATACGTCGCGTCATGTTGTGGGGTTATTTGATAACTCGAAAGAAATATAGCCACACAGATTCGATTTATCAGTGGTTCTATACAAATATGTGTTTACATTTCTACAACGCTTCTTGCGGAACGTACATTTTTCCGCAGTTATATTCATATATTTATAAATTCTTGTTCGACGAAACAGAATTTAGCGGAATATGGATTTGTAGTGACGGGAAAGGATAATAAATAGCTGAAAAGATTTGCCTAAATCCCTAAATACTAGATTTATATAACAGGACTATCTGCCTAAAAGCAAGTCGTATAATTTTAATAACAGAGGTAACGGTTTTTAGAAAAACCGAATTCAAATTTCATAGTTTTTCTATAGCGAAGGCTTTTTAGGTCTTCGATTATTTATAAATTAGTTACGTGTTTCGATTGTGTATCCTAGGAAATAATATACGTTCCTTATGTATTTCTACATGTTGAATACAATACTTTTTCCAAATTTCTCTGTCTTCTATGAATTTCTTGGTGCAGCATATGTATCTAGCAATAATATCAAGAAACAGAAATGACCGAATACCAAAACTGATTAGCAAATAGTAGACTGAGCGATTACCGATTATCTGTCGATTTATCGACAAAATGGTTGATGTGACCGATTACCGATAATCTGTCGATTAATCGAAAAAATGGCGGATATGACGGATTACCTATTATCTGCTGATTAATTGATGTAACGCAAGCCTTGACACATAATTTGAAACCGCAGACTAACCATTATTACGAGTAAAAATGCTGCAAATACCATACAATTTTCTTACATTCGAAACATAACAAAATTTGCATAGATATAGATTATGCTAGATTCAAAATATCTCTGATTTTAAGAGAACATGGGCGTTCACAAACATATGTATGTAGTGTTTGTCGGTGATTACTAAGTTCTTAAACTGGTTCGATTAATTGTTAAGTTCGGATGACTTATAGTTCTGTTCCTTATATGCAGGAAATATGTTTTAACGTGAAGAAAATCACAGATATATGGAGTCTATAACGTAATTCTTTAATGAGATTATAATATTGTTATTTTGAAACATTATTAATTTATTAAATATTTGAAAAAACCCGCAATTCGGACCTTGATTTTTATCAGGTATGTAAGCCTTTGAGAAGCTTTTATACAAACCGGTACTGCAGTTTTTAATATATGCATTAAGATAACCATCGTATATTATTAATTTTAATGTACCGATGAAAATTTTTTTACTCTGGCTTATAAGTTTCGAACCACCGTGAACATTATTTTTCATTGCTTGATTATTGTCCTAGCACTGACAATATTATTTCTATTCGGAGGAAGCTTGCGAAGCGGAATTTTAAATTTGGATAATGCTCATCTTTGTTTTTAAGTAACACGTTCATTAATTCATTCATTTGGCGGAGCAGGTAAATGTTTAATTCAGGCCCTGAAGGGCTATTGTGCAACCGCAACCTTTAGGAACGATTTTCATACAGACCTATTGCCAATTCGAAAGCTAACAATTTGCTGATAGGGTCGCTCCTTATATGTTTGCACTACTTCTGGTAATTTTTTATCACAAGTGCTTATGATCTGTTTGATATTGTTTCACTTTAATTCAATCTTGGATATGTTGTCTACTAGTGGAACGTTTAGGAACGATCTTCATATAGACCTGTAGCCAGTTCGAAGGCTAGCAACTAGCTGATAGACTCGCTCCTGATATCCTTAGGGTCCAGCAAACTAGCGTACTTGTGTCTAAAGACTAGAAGCCGCGGATAGTTAGTTAGGTTGTGGAAGACCGTTTCCATCAGTTTCCTACAGAGCCTGCATGTGGAGTTCTCTACTAACCCTATGGTGTGCAGGTGTTTACTGAATGGGCCATGATAAGTTAAGATACTGACCTCGGTTTTAACGTGGTTGCTGCTAAGGCTAAGAAGCAGTTTTGTGCGACTTGACGACCCAAGTACCACCAAATATTTTATCAATATTGGTTCAACATTGGATATATATCGTTGCTTTGCTCAACGTTTTATCGTGTAGCATATATTGGTACAGCTTGGACAAACATACGGCAATGTATGAATTCCGAGTTAAAGTCAATATATAATCAATAAATGAAATTCCGTAGTAGAACAATACTGGTCAGCCAACGTACTTATCGCCAATGTAAAACCAATTATGCGTGTACAGTATATATTTAAGCATGTTGGCACAGTATTGGACAGAGATGTTGAAGCCATTATGAGAATTCAGAGTTGACTTTTAAACGCTTATTGCGGATCTAGCCTAACTGATGTTTTGTAAATAGCAACGCATATATTTTTTGATGTAAATTGATAGAAAATGTTTTTCTGTCCAGTTGTATAAAATTATTATACAGTTACATAGAAGTAGTAATATAATTCTAACCTAATATAGTAAACTGTAGAAGTTCAGTGTCGTGTTTTGAAGAAACTGAACAAGAGAATAAATATATCTAATTCATGTATAAACTTATAATAATATTGTTACGAACCCAATATCCAAAATTCTAAATTAAATTATTATTGCTTCATAGCTGTTGCAATGTGATTTCAATTACTTGCATACACATTTATATTGCAAGTGGTGACGTCACCTTACTCAGCAAATCCAAAGTACATTAGAATATTAAATTAGGCAATGTGGAATAAGTAATACGCTTGATAAGGGAAATTAAGTAATAACCAGGTCATTGCTTGTGGGTGCAAAAGGGAATGTATAAAAGGACACTTAAGATTGAATTAGCCAATGGTAAACAGAAGGGAGTAGATAGTGAACAGTTGGCAGTTGTTGGTGGGTGTTTGATAGAAGAGAGTATTCCCAATAACAAACCTAGCAATGGCGCTGCACCTGTCTGTATTATTATAAGTAGTTTAGTATAATGTCTTAGAATAAGTTGTTATAGTCTTGTAGTACGTAGTAATTAATACATCCAATCATTTTATATAAGGGTAGTTGTTTCTCTGGTGATTCCGCGATAAGAACAAAGGGCTCCTTATCAGTTACAGCCATAGGCGTAACAATATGGTATATTAGATTGCATTTTTACCAACTTATGAAAATGAACTATAATTAGTGACCGCTTCCATTTCATACAAACGAATAGATTTCAACAAAATTATTTGGAATAAGAAATTACGGAACGGAACGAATCACCCCAGGTAGTCAATTATTACAATAGAAGAACCAGTTAACAAAGTTGCAAAAATGCACGTCATCTTGGTTTTACTGTACTTGTGATATTTCTAAGTCCATACTTAGGGAAAAAGAAACTGAAGTCATATGGCTATCAAAAAAATTTCCAGAACTTTGTAAAAACCTGATGGTCGCGGCTCTCAAATTTTGCCGTTGTAGCGATCTAAAATTGCAAATCTCAACATTTTTAGAATATCCAAACCAAAGCAATGGTTGTTTTTACAGCTGAATTAGTGCTTTGACCACTTCTTTGTCAGGTTTCAATGATAACGGACCGTCTTCAATGCAGTGTCGGTACAGCAACATGTGTTTCTAAACTTTTTTTTTAATGTAATGTAACTAATCAGTAGTAGAACAAAATGATTTTAAATTATAGAAGCAGTTCGGAAAATATTTCTGGCTACCACGAATTGCCATTTAAAGAAAGGGCAGAAAAGAAGAAGCAAAGTAGTCATATCATCAGAACATTCATAATATATTATTTTTTAAATCAAATTATAATTAACTTTATTGATTGGCTATTCTTTTTTGTAATGTAGCTGTTGTCAATAAATATTATTAAAAATTTAAGTGTACTACTGAAGAGTACCCATTCACATATCAATTAATATGCAGTTTGATAAGTAGGACAGATTGCACCAATGTATTTAAAGGCAAGAAATTGACCATGTTTTGGAAATTGTAAAAAAAACCGATTACATAACTTTGTTACTCTAATATTGTTCTTGACATACCTTAATTGATTATAGAGAAATTACATGTGTCTAGGCCCTAGACACACATAGTTTCTAATTTAAGTTATTAAATAAATTATATCAACAATAATTAGTAGAAGAAGGTTATGTAAAGTAAGTTCTTGCTACTTCCTAAACGTAGCTTAGCCATGTTTTCTGCTGTTTAGTGTAGCTTCACAATAATTAACCAATACGAATACTACTAACTCCATGATTCCCATACCACCCAGTTTATCCCGGTTCAGCAGATTTCGTGCTATTCACGGGTCTAGCATGCCACACCCTTGAAAAACCCCATGCCGTAGATATCACAAACATCCTGTGAAAGTTCAGTGCTCAGGATTCGAACCTGAGCTACTTTTGCGGAATAACTCCGAAGCTAAGCGCTGCGGCCACCACTTTTCCGCGGTTCCCCATCCCTAATTGTGAAATTCAATTGCTGCTGAATTGACACCGTGACCATTCCTCGATCTCCAGTTTAGCGTTGGTCTAGAGCATTACGAGTGCTGGGTCAGCGCTAATCACTGGCTTCTGAGAGCCTTTTCTGGTCATCAAGTCTGCCTTCTCGTTTCCCTTTATGTATATGTATATCTAAGAAACACGTTACCAATCTGCTAGAAGATGTACATCTTATATTACGACGTGATTGTTGATGTATGATAAGGCACCTGCGCATTATTCCTGAGTTGCAAGACAGTTTCTTGTTTATCCCCGGCGAGGTACTGGAGGAGGTGATTCATTTACTTGCTCGTAGAGACCACGGTATTTGAATCCATTATATTTCTACTTTTGGAGACATCTTAGAGCTTTCTTTATGGACAATAGTAAACACAAGGCAGGAACTATAAGAGAAAATGCAAGATGGTTGTGATGCTATTAGAAGAACGCCGGAGATTCTTGAACGTGTTCGACAATCTTTAGTGCGTCGAGCACAAGCTTGCAGTGAGATGCAGGGTAGTCAGTTTAAACATTTGCTTTAACCACAACCTTTTACTTACAACAAAGATGCTGCATTAAGTATTGTAACATTTTTTATGTTTTCAACGAGAGGTCGGAGACATTGTTCATATGAAGTTTGTTACGTATTCCGTGTCGCTGAAAGCAGTCCTAAACTTACAAAATATATTTAGGAACGCCCTGTAGAATAATAAGCATTAAAGTATTCGTTCAAAAAACTACACTTGAATTTCATAAAACATATGCTCAAAGCAATTCCATTTCAATTAGTATCCAACTTGTTTTTATAAATAAAATTGATTAGTTTTGATTGGTTTTCAGAAACAGTGGAAATTTCATTTATTTACAAAAATTACTGCAAATGCATGTGATGTATTTTTTTAACTTTATACCTAAATGCATATTTTGACAGCTTTAATTCAATAATCACTCGCCCCTACACTATTCAATCTAGCTTTATAATACGCAATAAGAAAGATGCCGATGGGAAGATCCAACCTTTTATTCAATAAATCAATACAACTGGCACCACACGCAGACGATATAAATATAATGGCAAGATCTATTTCTGCAGCCAAAAAAGCATATATTCAATTAGAACAGCAAGCACAAGAAGTGGGGCTATACATCAATGTAGAAAAGGCGATGTTTTTAATGCAAACAAGATCGAATAGGCTTAAGCAAAACATAACAATAGGAGATGATAACAGTGAAATAGTAGATCACTTCACATATCTAGGAGTTAACATCGCAGGGGATGGAAGCGGGGACAGAGAAATTCGAAGAAGAATAATGTCAGCTAACAGAGCATATTTTGCCTTAGCGGCAACATTTAGAGCAACAGAAGTGCATGAAGTACAAAAATTCGCATATATAGAACAATTATACGGCCCATTTTATGGTATGGGACTGAAACATGGCCCCTCATGAAAAAAACAACGGATGTGGTAAATGTTTTTGAAAGGAAAATCTTAAGACTGCTTTGAACCAGTCAAGGATAACGGAAAATGGAGGTTAAGATACAATCATGATATATACCAATATTTAGAAGAATCCCCAGTTGAAAGCTTCATAAACTACAAATGCTGCAGAGCGCGGGGCTTGTCATAAGGATGGAAGCCACAAGAAACCCGAAAGAGCTCTCAACGGAAATATGGATGGAAGGAGGCCGGTAGACAGACCACGGAAGAGATGGCAAGATGAGGTCGACGAGGACGTAAGAAACATATTAAACACCCGATATTGGAGAACATACGCACTAGATAGAAGAAGGTGAAGCCAAAAGATGAAGGAGGCGAGGAGAATTCAATAATATCCCTAATCATGGAAACACGTTCTCATCCAAACATGTTTAATCACGTTAAGTTCTTACCTTGGCTTAACTTGGTCATGTATTTGATAACCTATAGGAAGGTATATTATATTATATACTGTTACGAACCCAATATCCAAAATTCTAAATTAAATTATTATTGCTTTATAGCTGCTGTAATGTGATTTCAATTGCATACACATTTATGTTGCAAGCAGTGAAGTCATTGTACTCAGCAAAATAAAAGTAGATTAGAATATTAAATTAGGCAATGTGGCATAAGTAATACGCTTGATAAGGGAAATTAAGTAATAACTAGGTCATCGCTTATGGGTGCAAAAGAGAATTTCTAAAAGGACACTTAAGATTGAATTAGGAACAGTTGATAGTGAAGAGTAACTGGTGAATAGTAAATGGTAGAGAGTGGAGAGTGTATAGTTGGCAGTTGGCGGTGTTCCAAAGAATAACAAACCTAGCAATGGCGCTGTACTTCGTTGTATTTTGTAAGTAGTTTAGTATAATGTTTTAGAATAAGTTGTAATAGTCTTGTAGAACTAAGTGATTGATAAATCCAGTCATTTTATATAAGGGTAGTTGTTTTTTTTTTGTGATCCCGGCGATAAGGACAAAGGGCGTAACATATGGTGCCCGGCGCCTCCACCATATGTTACGCCTATGGCTGTAACTGATAAGGAGCCCCTCGTCCCTATCGCCGGGATCACCAGAGAATCAACCACCTGTATATAATATGATTGGATTTACTAATTACTACGTACTACAAAACTATAACAACTTATCCTAAAACATTATTCTAAACCACCTACAATAATACAAACAGGTACAGCACCATTGTTCGGTTTGTTATTCTTCGGAACACCGCCAACTGTCAACTATACACTCTCTACTCTCTACTATTTACTATTCACTAGTTACTCTTCGCTTTCAACTGTTCCCTAATTCAATCTTAAGCGCCCTTTTATAAATTCTCTTTTGCACCCATAAGCGATGACCTGGTTATTACTTAATTTCCCTTATCAAGCATATTACTTATTCCATATTGCCTAATTTAATATTCTAATGTACTTTGATTTTGCTGAGTAAAATGACATCACTGCTTGCAACATAAATGTGTATGCAATTGAAATCACATTACACCAGCTATGAAGCAATAATAATTTAATTTAGAATTTTTGATATTGGGTTCGTAACAATATTATTGAGGCATCAAAAATTCAACCGAAGTCTTTTATAAAAATGTCATAGTGAAAGTTTATTATTCAGAGGAAATATGAAATAGAAATTTGTGTATTCATATTGCGTTCGATATGTAATAACCATACAAGAAACTAGGTCACTACACATACATATTCAGCAAAGAAAATTTTCAAATAATTCTGTTATTGCTTTCGAGATATATTGAATTAATACAGGTATTCAGCTTATCGCATCGGAATATCTATATACTACATTAAAATAGACGCTCGGGTTCGAAAAGTAGCTTTTAGGCGTCCTTCTGCGACAATTCAGATATAAATAGTTATTTAATGCGCTTTTTCCGAAGTTTGTAAGTAGAACCAACTAAATAAATATTAATTTTATACGTCAGAGAGGCGTTCGAAACAGCAAAGTTGGTTAGTGATTTTATATCCAATAAAAACAGTTCTGAAAGCTTTTGAACATAAGCTTTCCAACTTCACAAATTTTACAGGCAATGAAACAATAAAGCTACGGTGTTTTAGGCGAAGAAAGCCAATGTAGTCGTTGTTCTCCATTAAGCCGAAGTGTTAATCCACTCAAATATCTCCCTAAAGCTAAAATATCCGCAATAATGACGCAACAAAGCACAGCAAGAAATATATGTTGTACACAGCTGAGTTTAGAACTTCTTGCGAGACGGTTTAATTGTCTCGTGCTGTTAGACGCAGCAGCGGTTCGAATCTGTCACTAAATTATTCTTATTCACGAATGAACGTCGCAGGCATCAATTAACGTTACAGCCCTAATGAAAGAACGAACGATATTAGTTTTTCCGAGCTGAAAATTAATAAAATTGAGTTACCGCCGCTTTAATACAAACGACCAATAATCGATAGTTGAGTTATGGCCTGAATAAGAACCGATGGATTTTTTCCATGCAATTTTATTATCCAATAAAGTCCTGCTTACAGTGTTCGATAAAGTTGCATCTCGTTATGTTTAATTAAATCGATTTTTAATTACACCGTCTGGTTGTTATTTACAGCTGGTGCGAGGCCTGCTATTACTAGAATTAAAAAAGTGTCAACTGCCGGACAAAATGGGTTTTCAATATCAACATTAAATTATTGGACGGGGGTCGGAAAATACATAAACATAAAAAATTACTGAAACGATAAAAAGATTATATTGTGGACGTAACACGGTTTGACATCTCGTTTAACATTGTATTACATAATGTGAAATGCAATTTAAATGCTTTTTCTATAAGACATGCTCGTGTTGTACGTGCAGATATTCTGCTTGTTTATATGACAGTCTTTTATCTTTTTATTGCTGTGACATAAAAGCTCAAATAGTGGCTTTTATGACAGGACGGTAGCAAAATATAATTGTAATTTGAAAAATATAATAAGCGGGTTTATGAGGTTGTCATAAAAGCATAAATTTTGTTTTAATGTTTTTCCTAAATAAGTGGTACAGAAAACGCATTATACTACTTTTTTTTGGAGAAGGGAGAAGCTGGGCTTTCAGAAAAATAAAATTTTCATTAAAGAAGTAAATTAAGGCTTAATTGAACATCAAATTCTACTTTCAGCAAAACAGCCAAACAAGATTTTAATATGTATGCAAGAATGAATTCTCTAGTAAACGCACTAACGTCAGGTAAATATATTCTCCTAAAAATGTTATTATATTATATTAAATAAGGTGCAGATGATAATAGAAGTTTAAATATAGAAAAACTAACAAAGTGTGTTTATTTAAGTCCGATTGATTATAAGCTCTGATACAGTTATTCGAGTTGAGAAAGTACAATTAATTTGCTTTGATGGTACCTATACAAGATATTTGCAAATGAAATCAAAAATTAGAATGTGGGATGGTAACGATCAACGTACATACATATCAGTGTTGTAACAGGTACTTGTTTTTTAATACCTAGCTACAGGTACAGGTACAAAGACAAAGAAGCACCTAGTTACAGGTATAACTACATTTTTTATAAAAGTATGAAGATGAGTACTTTACAAATGCATCTGACAATTATAGGTACATGTCAGATACTTTTAAACAAATGAAAATGCCACTAGGTACAGGTAACGGTAATTTCAGTAATAGGTACCTCAGTAGGTATGTAGGTACAAAGAAAGTACCTTGGTACTTTTACCAAAGTACATACCAACACTGGTATATACGACTTGGCGGTTTTCGTCTGCATAACAGTTTTTTTTCCAAATATTTATTAAATATTGTTTGCCTTAAGGTCTTTGATGACCTATGTTGGATTTAACATAGACAACTAAAAAATATCAATAATCAAGCCCATAACGGGAGTGCAAGGGGGTGTAGTGCCCGCAAGTAGCAAGAGGCAAATAAGAAAATAAAAAAAAATAATACATACATGTTTAAAATGGTATCATTATTAAACAATAGTTTAAATATAACTATCAAACCAGTAGAGTATATTAAGGATGTAAAGTACAATATACACATTGTAAGTTCCTGTAAACTAGCATGTTGTTTTTTGTATTATATGACTTTTAATACATTTTTTGGGATAATTAAGTTAAAGATTTATTATCTTCTGGAAAATTATTGAAAACAAAATTATCATTTTTAAATATATTTGAATTATGCTTCCTGAAACAAAGAGTTTCGTAGAAAGACAGTCGATATTACAATATTACAAAATGTACTGCATATATTATACATATATTGCACATAACATATGCTGGCAAAATTTAATAAATATTTGCATTTAGATAGGATATGTTAGATTCAGAGCAATCGGCATTTTAAAAGGTCACCAGAAGTCACAAGGTAATATACAGCGTGGGCCAATGAAAACGAAACATACCCGATTTTTCATATTTATAGTCATTTAAAAAAAAATTATGAATTATTGGTTTTTGGCGGGGTACTATCTTTAAAAGGCATTTCCTCAAAAACTACTTGTCCGAATTTGAGAAACTAGGAAGCTTTATAACAAGAATGTAATACCCTTTAAAATGATATATCACTCGACCTCTTTTCCCATTTAAAATTTTAGGGATGAGGGTTACCACACCTAGGAGATTGAAGTGACAAGGTTGAAAATAAACGCAAAAAGTTTCCCCTCCAAAAGAAAATTCAAGGGTCCGAACGATTTTTTATAAAATGACGATAAATATGAAAAATCCGGTCCGTTTCGTTTTCATTGACCCACCCTGTATTTATATTATGAGTATTCGTTTTTTAACTGATTTAAAATGTTATACTGAGTTCAAATTCTGTTTCTTAGATATCAAAAATATGTATTAAGTGTAAAGAAAATCGTATGACATGTTTAGTGCATTTTTTTAACAAAGTCACTTGGTTTGTTATTCTACCAAACTCTTTATTTTGATAAAATTATGTTGCTTCTAAGAAGAGAAATATTAAATTGAATGGAGATCTTCTACACAACTTACATAAACTGTTTAATAAATACTATGAAAGCACTGGTAAAGAATCCATTCATATTTGTCAAGCAATCTAAATGTTAACTAACTAACTACTACTCAAATATGACTAAAATACGGAAGATTTCAGTAAACTAAAACGAGTACCGTACACTTGAGCGCATCTTGGTAGCTGAACTTTACATTGATAACCACTAAGAAAGTACTATCTCTTAGAAATTCTAGAGTCAGACTATACTTTCTATTTTGTTTATCGTACTCTGTCACTAAATATTTCTAGAGCAAAAAAATTTTAATTTAATTATAATTATGGATGAAGTTTGCATAATCTTTTAACATTTGGCAATGTGGTGCACTGGATGAAGAATCTACCTCGCAAACGAACCCGAGTTTGACTCCCATTGTGGCGCGAATTTCAATTAATTCTGAAGCAACGGGGAGGGGGCTCGTTAGCATAGTTTGGGGGGGGGGTAAAGGGTGAGGAATGTTATAATCTTGTATAGCGCTACGTGTGCTGATCCGAGGTAAGCGGGGTAGAACGGGAATCATGGGGTAGTATTGGAAACTACATGATTACTCAAAAAAAATCATTGGCAGTAAAGGATATTGAAAAACATTAAAGAGAACAAGTTTTTGTGTAAAAATCGTAAATTTAAAATATTATTTTAAAGGAATTTTATTAAAGCATTAAGGACTAGCGTACTCTTGAACTTTCCCATAAAAGGTCCCTGAAATAGTACATTAAATAAATAAAAATAGGTTTTTTTTTGATTTATGCTGTTAGAGGCAGTAACTCATAACATTTGGCAGGAGTGAACACTGCATTGAAACATTGAGAAATGTTGTACAAAAATAATTTTTGTGTAAAACTGCAAAATGACAGTAAAGTGAAGTCATTTGTTCAGGTTTAGATCGCGTCGTTTCATTAACTGTTGCAGGTAGCATTATCAAAGCGTAATGCATTACCATTGCATTGATAATGCTACCGGTTAGTGAAACGTCAGCATCAATCATTTCTCCGACGACGTAGTCTGAGCACGAAGGGATGACTCCCTTAAGCACAAACCGCGGACACCTGAAACTTTACAATAAAAGTAAACCACAATACTGAAAACAGTTTCAGTTTTTAATAAATTGTAACTTTGTGCTGTTAATTCGGTGATAGAGCAATTACTCTAAAATGTTCGTACTGTTTAGTTTGAAAAATTACCTTATCCCTAAGGTTGTTATACGGTGCGATCGAAAATTGTAGAAGCGCACGTGACCTCAATTTGAAGGGATTATTCTCAAGAATACGTCCCATTTGTCTGCGAACCTGTTGTTTATCAATACTGCATCATGTGAGGCCATTAGAGGTGCGTTCGCATTTTTCCTATAAACTATCAGTTTTATTGCCTTTGTTTCGCGTATTTCTTGTTCCTGTTTTTGTAATCCTAACGTAATATCAATTTTTCTCAAGACTAAAAAGTCGTCGTTCGTTTTAGGTTAATATGTTATTCGCAGTAGAGCAGGATAAGTTTATTTTGGAACCCTACTTTATATCCGGAGAACGTGACCAAAATGGAGTTTTGTAGTACTCCTAATGTTCTTGCTTCAATCAGTTCCAAGATCAATTCCTGAATGAAGCAGTCCGATATGAAATGTGTTTTTTTTTTAAATTATTTAAACTGTAACTAAATTGTATTCTTTGTTATATCATTGTACACCACTGGAATTAGTCAACGGCACATTAAGTAGTAAGCGGGTAAGAAAAATCAGTGTAAAGTGGCAGTTTTTTTTTATTGTACTATAGATATTTGTGACTAAGGCGTTTAAATAGATTCAATAACTTTCCAAGATTCGCATCTATTTGTAAAATTGAATGGAAGATAATTATTATGTAAACGAAATACAGGCTGACAAATAGTAATATTATACATTTTAATAAATATGAACTTTATAGTGGTAACACTATCCAACAACAGTTCCTTTAAAATATATGAAATTTTTGTGCAAAACCATTCTAGCTTTTTAAATTTAGCTTCTGAAGTTTATTTTTCAGCTAATAATAAAGTTTTACAATCAATTTTCAAAGACGTAAAGTGAAGAACACAGTATATAATTAAAGAACAACAATTTTTATTGAGCGGAGCTGCGACGAAACTCTAGGGATGACAAATTTTTGGTAGGAAGTTGGAAGTGATATCTACTGGGATTGCGTGTAGGCGAAGGATAAATTTTTTGGAACATCTAAAGAATTTTGTGGGCGAGTTGGTTAAGTCTGTGGGTTTTATATTTTCATTAATATTGGACTTCCGAAATAATCAACCTTTATTTATGTCGTGTCTTATAAAAATATCTTACATAACATAATAATTTGTGATATATATACACACACATACTCATTTATATCTTGATATTGTTGACAGAGTTTTTGGCTTTGTATTTGATTTAGTTTTATTTTTAGCTGGAATTTAGAAACTAAAGGGATAATGTTTTATATGAAATCTGTCCAAAGTAAGAGTTATTTGTACAATTGAATATATATGGTCAGAAATAGACTATGATATTTAAATTTCATTTCGAGGTTGATAACATACATACGATAACATCGTAACTATGAAAACTGTCATTCAATCGCTTGGTACGTAAAAAATGCTATACAGGATGTTACACAACTAGTATAAAATAAATCAAATAAACACCAATTAAAACTGTTAACGACATTATACAATCGTAATGCCATATAGTGACGCTGGAGAATACCCAAACAACATCACTATACAGGGTGTTTCACAACTAGTGTAAAAAACTTTGCCAACTGCTTGGTGAGGTTAGTTTGACTAAAAATGTCTAATCAAAGTCGGTTATTCTAATTAATTTCGAAACTGCAGGAGATCAAAGTTTTAATGCCAATTAACCCACAACCTTAATATCAATTGGCTTTTATGAAAACAAAACAAAACAAATTATTATTATTGTAATTATTTAAAGTATCTATAACAACAATTGATAAAATTGAGTCCATTTTACTTAGTTTTTTCTGTTAAATACAGTTTTAGAGCAGCCGAATACGCTGATTTTGATTTTGTTTACGGATATAGCAGTAAAAATGCCAGTCTATATTTCAAAAGCTTAAGAGATCGGAATAACGACTGTGCGTAATAGCGGTGGTGAATGAAGAAAATGTGATAGATGCAGTTCTTGATGGAAAGCAGCTAACTGCATACCTAAAGCTTCATTATCCATATAGATAGATTGAATATGAACGGTCCGTTATGAAGCCTCCAAGATCTCCAGATTTAAATCCTAAAGATTTTATCTTTGCTGACATCTATAGCAACTGGAGCATAGTGTTCAAATACAAATTTATGGACAATTGCTTGAAAGAATGATAATGCGTCAAATTAAATTCGCAACAGCAATGCAATATTTCAAGTGTTTGATTCCCTAATGCGTCAATTTCGGACCTATATTTAATCTCAAGGGCATCTTTGGGCATTTATAATAAGAAATAAATGTTCATATTTAGTTTGTAAGTGTTCTGCTTGGTTTTGTTAAAGGCCGTTTGATATTAAGTTTTTGAATTAATTATTGATTCCCTATAATTGCGTAATTACTTAGAATTGGACTAGAAGGAATGTTAATTTAGACATTTATACACAAAACGGTTTCAGTAACCAAATGGAAAAGTTTTTACACTAGTTGTGAAACATTCTATGTAATATTTATTAATAATTTATTATTTTAGAATAAATATAAATTAATAATAATTAATACAGTATCAACAACAAAACTTTCGGTAAATATTGGTTGCAGAAACCAAGAGCATGTCTTTATTTAAGCCGTACAATTAGTTAGTATACAATTATCAACGTATAGTTCAGTTATTACAATTATTTATTACTTTTGGGTTTAGAACTTAAAATATTTCTGAACGTATAACTTAATATTTGTCACGCGCATAAAGTTTTAAGTCTTCGCACCCAGTAATAGTCACCATTTGAATTGCTTGACAAACCTAGCCGGATACAAGTTTTTAAAAGATGTTCAATAAATAGGGTTACATAGGCTGCGTTATGGAAATACGGTTATTACTTAATTGGGTTTCTGCTTCAATACATAATTCAATTTACACAAAGAAGTGGGCCGCATATATTGGATATCATACGGGTTTCTCAACAACAAAGAAGTGATATTAAACGGTATCTGAAAATATTTTGCAGAGATTGTTAAAAATTCAAAATAATTCAAGAGGTGAGGTTAGAACATCACGTGTGTTTGTTAAAACATGTTGTCTTGCTGTTACACATGTTCTTCTTACTCTGTCCTACTTATTGATATTTGTTGTTTTGTAGTTTGTTATTGTTGTATTTAATGAAAGTGTAACAGAATAGGGAGAAGGGGCCCAATTGAAAAACTGAACAGGTTCTGTTTGTACACCGAAGTTTAATAAAGTTAGTATGTATTAGTTTATAAATTCATGATTCTATTGTATTAATATCATGTTTGAATCTAACATAAAATGGCATAGTACGTATAATCTGTATTGGTAAATCTGTCGAGTATTATGGTTCTAAAAAGAATTCCTTATTTATATAGAAACTTATAATTTATTTTCAGATATGAAGCAAATACTTTAATGTAGTGATAGCTAGACTCTCACTAAAGCAGCATCAGCTGTTATATTTATTAAAAATCTTGTATAAAATCCTCTCTATGATTCTAGCAAGACAGAAGAACAACTGAGAAAGTATGATGGTAGATGTTCATATAGCTTAACAAGAATTGGCCTTGAACTAAATTTTTACACAACAAATGTAGACGAAAAGGAGGAAAAAGCTGAGAAAATTACAATGGGAAATGACCAAATAGAAAGAGTTTCTATCTATATATACACAAATATAGATCAAAGAATAAAGTAGGGATGGGTAACGTATAGGAAGCTAAAAGATATAGTGACTATGAAAATACTCATTTATTTAAAGTCGAAAGGAACTACACAATCAATATATATTACCAGTAGTAACGTACGGAGACGAAACATGGATCCTTGCAAAAGAAATATTTAACAAGCTAAAAGTCCACTAGTGAAAGACCATCAGACACACATATTAATGAGAAAAATAACATAAGTAGCAGACTTCGTTAGAAGAGCATGGTCATTAAAATGCGAATAAGCAGGACACGTATCCAGAAGACTAGACAAGTGGAGTGGAAGGGTCATATGAGAGGGGCAGTGGGGAAAAGCTAAGACTAGGAAGACCCCAGTTGAGACGGAGCGACGATATTAAAAGAACAGCAGCAAGGGCAAGAAAAAGGAAAACCAACGTCGGTTCATACCCCACAAGGGTCGGGCAGCTGTAGGGGTCGGTCGGGTCCGGCGCCTGAACCCTAAGCCCCTATTCAGCCAGTAATGGGAATGTATGGATAGGAAAGACCAGGAAAATGGGATAATGGAATTTCGTGCATGATACTGTCCCAGCATTTACCTGTATGACCCAGAAAAACCACGAAAAATCTGCATCAGGACAGGCGGCCCAGGGGTTTGAACCCAAGACCTCCCAAATAAAAGGTAAACGCTCTACCGCTGAGCCACCTTCCTCGGTTAAACAGCAGGGCTAAATTGATACGAAGTCGCACAAAATTTGGAAAATTGGAATAATATGAGGGAAGCCTATACCTAGCGGATAGAAAACGGCTAAACAAAGAAGAAGAAGAAGAAGAAGAGATAGAATCCTTCCAAATTTGTCAATCAATTTAAACACCAACTTTTACAAGGTGTTAAAGGATTTAAAGAATTGTTAGCATACTTTGTTCTCTAGAATAATATTGTATTCACTGAACTATTCTTTGATCATTTTTAAGTAATTGTGGTGAAAGTTAAAACAAACTGTATGGTTTAGCTAAAGCTTTGTGTTACACAGCCAAGCCTTATCGAAAATTTTGTTGATCGTATTATAGAAATAAAGATGGGAATGATTTAGTTAAAAATCTGACCCAAATAAGTCCTCGAATTAAGGAAACTGGCCACGTTTCAGCTGCGTGTATATATGCAGTTTCCTATTACGATTGACCAGTGTAATACACAATTTCTATTATAGTTCAAAGTTTTACAGAACAGCAAGAGTTGGTAAAACCAGTAAAGGTATATTTATAGAAAAATTTGTACTCACGTACACGCACTCGCACTTTCTTATATAGCCCTACTACAAGCTCATTTTTAGCGATGACAATCCTAAACCCGTCGTAACACAAATCAAATTTTGTTCTCATTTTCAGCATTAGCATCCTAACTGATTTGCAGTGGTTTCCAAAATATCTGCTTTCCAGAATGATAAGCGGGAGTCTAAATCGTATGTAAATATCTTTTGTGAGCGACCTAACTGCAAATGCGATTTAAATTGATTCTCTACAGATCGTGCGGTATATCAATTGCAAATTTGGTAAGCTTGCAACCGATTTGTGAATTCTACGAAACGACTGAGCAATGATATATTTATTTTTAAAGGAGATTTACGGGATAATGTTATTCGGCGCAAGAATTTATGTTGTAGTGTGCGAATAGAATACCCTAAAAGCAAGCAAGATATCTATGATGCCATAAATGATAAATAGTAATAGACGTGCGAAGATGAAATATTATATTGTTTCATATGAGAATATTTCACCGATATGAGCTTTTTATGAATATAATGTCGTATTCACATAATAAATCATTTCTGAAGAACACGGGATGAACACACAAAGGCACAAAATGGAAAATAGGCATATTGCTGTAATGTAAACTCGACCTGATATGCGATAGCGTAATTGTTAGAACTGCTCCTTCTTTATATTAAATTCATAAATTTTCTCGAAGAAAGTACTTTCACCTTTTAGAAACTGACTTTGATGAATAATAAAGATGAGCTAAATTGAGTTACAGAGACGCTTAGCTAAACATAGAGAATAAATTTAGCTAATTTTCCAGCACAGCTTCAAAAAGCGTTTTATTTTTTCCTTTTAGAATATTCTTGAGTAAAATGAACACTAATTTGTAACATAAATTGTACAGCTTTGTAATTTGGAATATGATATCGTACAATGGTTTCCAGAACTCATAGGAAGAGCGTATACTCCTAGAAAATTGCTTCCTTTTCAAAAATGCAAAGTAAATTTTTCATTAATGTTTGAGTTTTGCAAATTATGCCATTTGTGCAACATCTTAGTGCTTGTTTTCTGGGGATCAAGATTACTACAACTATTGTATTAGTGGTAGTATGTGTAATTTTATTTACGAATATAACATAACCTCGCAAAGTTCATTGTGTTTTATTTCCGAGTCCATTATTATTCTATTTGATCATGTTTTTGCTGGTAGCAATTATTGTTGATATATGAGACACAACCTTATCCACTTTGGCACTTCAAGCAGATGTTTTAAACAAATAATTTTGACCACCCAAAAATTATTAATATTTGGAATTTTGGAACCAAGGTACTGCAGCGATTTTATTGGCAGTAATGTGTGGAAATTTATTAATGACTGTAGGATAAATTCTCAGAATGTATTATATATGAGTTAATAATTCTTGTATTTCGTCGTACTTCTATGCCTAGCAATTAATTGTTGATGCATAAAAAAAGTTATGGGACCGCGGTGGTCGAGTACGAGAACGCATTGGCCACTCGAGGTCACAGTAAATGCAGTTGCTCCGTTGGGGCGATCGAATCCCGACTGGGGCGACCGCATTTGCTTAGTTAAGTTTAGGGTGCATGTTGCATGAATGTTTAGTATGTAAGGGACGCCCGCACCCCCCTGAAGTAATGCGAAAGCGGTTCCGGGGGGGGGACGGTAGTATGAATGTGTGAGAAAAAAAAATTACAAAAGTTATACCCACTTTGGTACTTCAAACAGATGCCCATACATTCCGTTTTAATAGGAAAATGTTAACTAATAATTAATACTCAAAGTATTTCTTCATTTAAACGTATATGCTCGAACTAGCAATATAAGCTTTGTATTTTGATGATATTTTCACCAAGCAAAAGTAAAAAGTTGGTAATTTTAAAACCAAGGGAACTACAGTTGTTTTGTTGACGTAAAATATGTGTGATTTCATTTATGATTGTAATATAATATCTCTAATATTACTGAATATGGTTTAGTGGACGATTTTGCAACTGTCAATTATTGAGGTATAATAAATTGTCTAAGACTGTAGCATGTGTTTCCACTGACGATTTTGTTGGTGTCCGTTGTTGAGCTACAGGAATTGCCTAAGATTGTTGCATATGCTTTAGCTGACTTTTCTGCCGCTGTCAGTTAATTGTTGAGGTATAAGAATTGAATAAAATTATTGCATATATTTTACGTGACGTTTTTGCGGTCTCTAGGATTATGGATTAGCTGAGGTTTTTGCAGCTGTCAATTAATTGTCGAGTATATGAATTATCTAAGATTAATGCGTATATTTTAACTGACAAGGTTACGTTTGTCAATCAGTTGTTGAGGTATAAGAATTGTCTCTAAGAATAGCGCATATGTTTTAGCTCACGTTTTGCGGCTGTCCATTATTGAGGTATAAGAATTGGCTAAGATGATTGCATATATTTCAGCTAAAGATTTTGTTTCTGTCAATGGTTGAGCTATAAGAATTGTCTAAGATTATTGCATATGCTTTGCTGACGTGTTAGTCGCTGTAAATTAATTGTTGAAGTGTAAGAATTGACTAAAGTTATTGTATTTATTTTAGTAGACGTTTTTGCGGCTGTTAATTAATTGTTAAGGTATAAGAATTGCCTAATATTATTGTATATGTTTTAGCTGACGTTTTTGCAGCTGTCAATTAATTGTTGAGTATAAGAATGATCTAAGATTAATGCATATATTTTAGCTGACAATTATGCGGTTGTCAATTAATTGTTAAGTTATAAGAAATGTCTAAGCATTTTGCATATGTTTTAGCTGGCGTTTTACGGCCGCCAGTTATTGAAGTATAAGGATTAGCTAAGATAATTGCATATGTTTCAGCTAAAAATTTTGTTTGAGTGAATTGTTGAGCTATAAGAATTGTCTAATAAGATTGCATATGTTTTAGCTGACGTTTTAGCCGCTGTAAATTAATTTTCGAGGTATTTGACTAAAATTTTTGCATATATTTTAGTTGACGTTTTTGCCGCTGTCAATTAATTGTTGAGGTATACTGTATAGATTATTGCATATGTTTCAGATGACTTTGTTGCGGCTGTCAATGAATTGTTAAGGTATAAGGATTGCCTAAGATTATTGCATATGTTTTTGCGGCTGTCAATTAATTGTCCAGGTATAAGAATTCTTACACTTAGTTTGCTATTGTGTTCGAAAACCCACAAAGTCTGTATTTAAATGCAAATACAAGTGACCTCACTTAAAAAATTATTAAGGTTTGTAATTTTAAACCAAGGTTCTCTTTAAGATAATTATGTCTGATTTTACTTATAATTACCACACAATCTATAATTATGTCCTGATATCAAGGTTATTGTGCATATTTTCTGAGTTTATTATTTCTGTATTTGGATGTGTATTTATGGCTAGAAATTAACTGTTATGTTAAAAAACCGTCACACCCACCTCGCCATATTAAGTAGATACCAAGTTAAATCACTATTAAACAAAAATTTCTAATAATAAAACGATACAGGACAGATCATAAGGCAACATCACTTGTTAAAGGACTATCACGTAACAAGTTCGCGTTGCATAACCTTTCTAAGCAAACTACTGGACTCTATTTAATCTGAGGTAATCGACTACATTGTAAGAAGTAAGTCTTATTTGTAGAACCTAAGCATCTCAAAACATTACAAAGTCGTAATGAATCTAAAACCAAAGCAATAATAAAAATCAAAAGTTGCTGTGGGTGTTGTTAGTCTTCTACAGAAGGCAAAAACTTCTAAATATAACATATCTCAAACAAATTCAAAGTGGCGTTTATGACTTAGATGTAATAAAATTGATAGGAAAGTTAGAAATGACGAATTCTAAGTTACATACTTAGTTTACTATACATATAAAACTTATAACTTTACATTTCTGCTATTTCCGTTGAATCCTGCGTTGTCAACAAAATATCTAGAAATATTCTTGAATAATACATTTATTAGGGTATAGAACGGCACCTTTGCTCAACCTCATATCTTTTGAATGCGTTCAAATACCCGAAAATTGCTGTAACAATGGTAAATCACAAATTGCCTCATTGAATTTCATATTTGTGTTGGTACAATGTGTGTGACATCGTCAGTATTTGCTGTCGCATTATTTTCAGCGCCCATTCAGTTTATTTTGTAAGGAAATACCACAGTAGCAGAATTTCTAAAGGATTTCCCGAAGGACTGATTTACTTTTCTTCGATTACGTGTGTTTACCTCAGTTATTTTCAGTGGAGGTCGCTGGTTTTGACCTAAATAACCGTAACTGCATCGCAAATAAGTTTGCTTATGTATTTTTTTACAAATCCTGCACATCCGCTGATGATTCACACGCATAGGTTTATCGGATGTTGTAAATTTACCAAGAGGAATGTATGTGTAAATTGTTAAAATTTGAAGCATTTTGTAAGATGCAGGGAATATCAAAATCAATATATTGTATACCATAAATTATAAAAGTGTTTCAATGTAAATTTTAAAAAGGAGAGTAAAATGTACCAATTATTACAACAGAAATACCACATGTAATAGCATATTAAGAAATAGGTTATCTTGGTAAAAAAGAACCAACAGCTATTGTGCAGTAGTCCCTTAAGTAACACACGCATTCTTTCAATTTAAGTATTTAAGTAAGAAGTATGGTAGATGACTTACATGGTAAGAGATGTTTCATTTCAAACTGTTGTTGACTTGTCTTGCCGATTTTTTTAAGTTTGATTATCTACAAAGTTATTCAGCGCGCAATTTGTAGTTGGGACACCCTGCATCTAATCTATATAATAGCCAGCACGATCTTCTTACTTGACGCACTGTAAACATCGAAACCGTTACTAGCATTGGAGACATTTTCATTTAAAACAAATTTAGGTTTCTTCTTCCAGTTGTTTCCAATTTTCTCATAATAACCATGCAAAACATACCGAGTGTTGACTTTGACTATGTATAGCGCATACGTTTATAGAATTATATAATTGTCTACCCTGCAAATCGAAAACCACAATAAAAAAAGCTGTAATGAATTTTACAGAGATTACACCTAGTTTTCGTTTTAGTAATGCCAAATGAAGTGAGAAATAAGGTATAAATGTTTGGGAATTTTACTATGTGTGTCAGCCTAGCGCAGTGGATAACGTTTTAGTTAAAAATTGTCGATATTGTATACATGGGAAGCAGCATGGCGGACAAGCGCGAGTACTGTTGAGTACTTAACTCAAAGTTAAGTATCGATCCGCGCGCGGTGCCTACTTAGATGGATGATCGCAATCTTCGCTTACATGCTGCAACCAGTGGTGCCTCGGAAAGTACCTAAAACCGCCGGTCCCCCTGGGTTAGTGCGCCATGTCATTGACTACCTCAAACAGGGTTAAAGTGGCAGCAGGTTGCGGAACTGCCTTCGGGTCTCCCCTGCGACATTTCCAATACGCAATTTGTTTTTTTTTTATTGTATACATTTTGAAGAAACATTTTTTTAGTTTCTGCAGTTCAACTGGCTTATTATACTTTGAACCGGAAAAATGTAAGTTCTTAACGAAACTGTTTTATAATATGTTAATTCTACCATAGAATGCTTGTATTAGAAACCCAATGCAAATATTTAGATAATAATAAAATATTGTTAATTTGCGTGCACTTCACATAATAAATAAATAAATGTGATTATAAATAAAGATATTCTAAAATGTCACTTGTTTAAAATTTGGTTGTTTACGAAATTTAGTTTAGTTTACTGTTCTAACTTGTTCAACTTGGTATAACAGAATGATGGCTATTGAACAATGACTTCTCAAACTGTAAAAGTTGTAGGAGTTGTGTAAAAAATTACACCCAAGACAGAAAAATGTCGAAATTAGTTATTAGATATTGTCTTCTTATTTATTAATCTTAAAAACCTACAACTAAAATAAAAATATTATTATAATAAGGTTAATATTTACATTTAATAATGATAATAGTACTTCACAACGTAATTCGATTTATGAAAATCAGTAATATTTTATAAAAAAAAAACTATAAAGTCACGGGATTCGAACCTTCAAACTATGATTTGTAACAACAACATTAAATCATTGCGCTGTATTTACAGAATTAAATTGTAAATTTCGGCGGCAGTATAACGATGCCGACGGAACTCAACATGCATATAGCATGGCAACAACATTCAGTTTTTCTTTAATTTAATTAATGTTGCCTATTTATGATAATGTTAAGTCAAATTGTCAATTGACGTACATTTTAAGTAACGTGTTTTCAAATGACGAGGAAACATTTATTGCCTATTTTTGGCGAACGCCGCGGAAATGTGGCTACAGCTCGCAAATTACATATTAGGCGTTATCCAAGTAGAAGACCACCGCCTGCAAAATATGTGGCCGCCTTGAAACTTCGAAGATAATTTTGTTACAGTGTTACAGACAGTGAATTAGAATCCCCTTGTAAGTCAAAGAGATCTAAGCACAAGTGTGGGTATTAGTTGAACTTCAATTAGAAGGATTCAAAAGGAAAATGTATTTCATCCCCATCATAATAATTTGGTGCAGGGACTGCATGTGAATAGCCCCCAGATAATATTGCAATTTTACAATTTCTTTCAGAATCAAATTCTTATGGATCCATCTGTTTTAAATGGTGTATTGTTTAGCGATAAGGCAAAATTCTTGGTAAAGTAAATAGACGTCACTTGCACTATTACACACAAGAGATTCCGCGGTGGATACGTGTTACCCCCTTTTAAAGGGCTTTCTCTAAGTGTTTAGCTTGGCTTAGTAGGTGATCATATTGTTGGGGAACACTTCATCCATGCAAATTTAACAGGGCTACGTGAATTGGACTTCCTACAAAACATTTTTCTCGAGTTGTTGAAAGATGTAGAACTCAAGGTACGACAAAAACTTTGGTACTAACGTGATGGCTTATCTGCTCATTACAGTTGGAGTGTTAGGAATTACGTAAATAATGTATTTAGAGGAAATTGGATTGGAAGAAGAGCTGTGTGGTCACCAAGAAGTTGCGATATCACCCCAGTAGACTTTTTTCTTTGGGGCACAAATAAAGAAATAATATAGCGAACTGGTAGTAAGCTTGCCGAATTAGAAAATCTAGGTGTATACCCCAATTATACCTTGCTCCAGACCGAAGGACGTCTGTAAAGGGAATTAGAAAATGTGTGGAACTGGATAGATGCCATGTTGAATATTTACTGAATTAAATAAAACTGTGCTATCTATTTTTTAATATTTTCACTTCCTTAGCTTCTACATTAGTACGTTTGTACCAATCGGTGCTTTTCTTGTTAAATAGTAATGTAACTAACATAAGTAAAACTGTTATTTACCGTAGTAAAAGATCAACTTGACAGAAAGCAACATTGACCCATTTCGATAGCATAAAAAATTCAATAATTTCAGTTGGTGTTGGGTTGCATCAAAGGGGCACAATTTTTACTAATTTTATATTCATCATACTGAATATGACATTCACGATGAACATTTAAATATGTTTTCGCATGAAGGTTTATCGCAGTACGGGCATTTGAATTCCAATTTAAATTTTCATGCGGCGGTAATTTTATTATTTATGTGTAAGAGACAAAAACAAGAAACATTTCAAAGTTGACAACTTTAGGAAATTATGTTAGGCAGGTTTTTCCAATGTAATTTACAAGTGTCACAAAATCTATATTTTAGGGCGATATCAGTAGGGAAGCGATATTTCTGTATTATTGCTACATTTATAATTTATTGCTGTGAATGTGCACCTTTAAATAATTTCTTGAATGTCAATTCCGTACGGAAGAAAATATTCCATAATGTGAACGTGGAAAAGCCTCCATTTACCTTTTTATTTAATGTAATGAATGTCAAACAGAAAGGTTTCAAATTTCAAACTGGTAACCCCAGAATGCATTTATTTGATTAAATTATTAAAAGAAGGTCCTAGTAGACCCTTCTTAAATACTTATTGTTAAAACATTACTTACATTCGCAGTATTTTAAATTTAACTTTTTTAGTTTAACCGATATACTAACCGTTTTCTTTTGCAGAATTTATAAATAAACATTAACAATGAAAATGTGAAATTTTCCCAGTTACAATTCGCTTCAGAGAAATCCTTTCGCTGACGCAATTCTGTATTATTCCAGCTTGAATTCAAAGCTTTTTAAGCTTTTGTATTATTCAGTCGTGCATAATATTGATTGAAAGGAAACAACTCGGTGTTGTTTCTAACCGGTATTTATCTTGATGCTTCCAATTTTATAAAAGTGTCTTTGCGTAAATTGCATATACATACATATTCAGACTACATTTCACCACGATTGTTAATCAAGTGACTCTTGGTTACGTCTAAACAAACTATTATTAAAAAAGAGCAGTTTTGTATCACAATCAGAAAGACATTTTTAAATATATTCAAAGGTCGTAAACCTACAACAGAAGTAGGGTTCAAACCCAGCTGCGGTTCATCTCGAAGACAATAAGAGACAGAAGATTGTTTTGAATGGAGTTATTTTTACATTTTAGTCTTAATAGTTTGAGCTCGTTTTTCTTTGTTGGTTTAGTACGTTAATAGGATCATCATTCATCATTATCATTGACAGCGTTTTCGTCCCACTGTTGGGCAGCGGCCTGTTCTCTGCCACGTGTTTATCCTCAGCGCTAAGGTACAAACACGGGGGACCTACATTTTAACAGCACCGGTTCATCTCTAAGCCAACACTTAATTTAAAAAAGGGCTTTAATTTTTTAAATTGAAATTACGCCTTATCTTCTTGTTTTATTGCGTGTTCTTTAAATATTGGCAGATACAAAATATTTTCGGAATATAAGAAAGCAACCTATAAGTTATATTTGTTGAATATTTAACATGTTATATTCCCTAGAAGTTAGAAAACGAGAAATAACTTATATTTATTTGTAACAAACTTCAAACCAATATGGCGACGGTGTTGTAATCTTTGTCAAGTGCGTAAATGATAAATAACGTAAGTTACTAATAAATATACATGGTGTTCCTGAAATAGTTGATCAAACTGTGGGAGTGAAATACATCAAAATAAGAAAAATATTAATATAAACCTTAGTTCGATGTTTCGGTACGGAGTTACTAGTTCCATCAATTTTCTGCATATAAATATGGTAATAGTTGGACCACTGTTTTAAAATTTTATGATTTTATGACTTTTAACAATAGTACCATTTTTGGATATTTTTGCATACCTACCGAATAAATTTTTGTCAAAGACAACAAAGCAAAAAAAACGTATAAGATATTGTAGGAAACATTTCCCAATCCTCCCACTTGAGACGCTCCTGGTGCACTTATTAAAACGATACTAGGCTCTAATTTTCAACCTTGATGAGTAATGTACCCACATAAAATTTTAAAACATTGGTTCAACTATTAGCATAATTGTATGTAGAACCGTGATGGGACAAATCTCAATTTCGAATGCTGTAACTCCTTAACGAAGCATGTGTGGACTAAGGTTCAAATGAACTATTTTTCTTGTTTTGGTGTGGAGAACACGCTCCCAGAGTTTGACCAACTATTTCAGAACTGCCTTGTATATAAATACATAAAAATATTACTAGAATAATTGTTATTATATTTCACAATCTATTTCTGTAAATGTATTTCATTTCAAATAGGTAACGATATCCTGCCAATACCAATGTTTGTTGTGGAAACTGGTAAATGTACATATAAATAGAACATAATAATTATTTTAATTTTTAACCACAAATATAAAAATATGGAATTTCTAGAAATAACAAAGATAAAACGGACCTTAAATACAGAGAACTACAAATACAATAATTGTTCGGTATAATATTCTGAATCTGTTTGTATACGAAATAAATATTTCAGTAAAGTAACACGATTTTATAACATTTTAATCACAAATATCTGCATATAATCGAAGTGTGTCCAGTGTCAGAGGCATCACAAAAATACGGATTTTGATGGTTTGCCATATTGCTGCTATATGTATATTTAAAAAATACTTAATTTTTATAATTTTCTTGATGGAGAATATACAAAATTCAATAAACCTTATATTGCTGGATAGAGAATTAAAAACCCTTTCAAATGAGCTATAACACGCACCCTCATTTTAAAAGGGGTTGTTGTCAGTCTAAGGGGGTTGAAGGAGGAGGTATAAAATTATGCTTAAAAAATGTCATTTTAGAATTAAAAATAGACGTCTTTCAGGATTTTACTCATAAATTGTAAATGACGTAGAAGATGAATTTATTCGTTACTTATGGACTGCATTGTATATATATATATATATATATATATATATAGACATATAATCAACACTTATGAGACCCGAATTGACATGTACATTATAACATATGAGGCCC
>JABXWE010014110.1:0-42180 GCA_014611495.1 Limonius californicus
TATATATATATATATATATATATATATATATAGGATTCGACATTCGGTGTTCGTTTCAGGAAAGGCCTCCGTTAAATATATATCCCGTATTAACCTCGAGGGATGTGATAATAAACATAAAACAAATAATAAACGACTAGAAGATCCACAGCCGGTTGCTGCTAAGTTTGTTTTGATCGCTCTGTAGAATTCATTCGGAAGTAATGCGGCATATTTATCAACCCTCCTGAAAAACACTTCGCATTTCTAAAACTCGAAAAAATGTTATCTTGGCAGCCAAGAACATATATTTTCCTCTGTCATTTTCAGCTTTATTAAATGCGGAAGAAAATGTTAGCAAAAGTATCGAAAATAATTCACAGTCGGAGTCGACCCAGAGAAGCCGAACTTTCCCTCAGGAACTTTAAAAGTTAGACAATATCCAGAGAATTTAATATGTGACCTTAACAAAACCGTTTTTGTGTTACTACCCTAATTTGCTGTCAAACTTTATTTTGACCCTTTTTTTTCGCGGACGCATTGGTGTGGGGGGCGAAAGCGTTCCCGAAAATGTGGTCAAATAAAAGTTAACAAATGTCGAACGTGATTATGAGGCGGAAGGTTCCCTACGCGAATTCACACTCCCCGAGCAATAAGACTTCTTTATCACGGGGCGTGTCCTTATCTCTGCAGCGTCTCTTCCCTCCGATGCAGGCGTCGTTTGCACAGCACAACACCGCAGTAACCACACATATCCACCACGCGTCTGAAACATAGCGACGATTTATTCCTCGGTCAGCAAGAGCCTCAGCTTTTTAAGATACTGCGGGGTGCAGTTAATTTTCCCAAGTATAGTTATGGGAGCAGGGACCCCGTATTCCAGACTTCATTGGTGCGTAATTCGTTTTTCCGAACTGTCTCCCTGCATTCCGGTTAATGTTTCAACTTTAAGAGCCGCCCAGTTTTAAAATTCATCCATAATGCGAATGGAGGGTTACAGAACATCAGTGTGAAATGGGCTTATCACTTCCGGTTTTAACGGAAGTAAAATATTATACATTTCTAAACAAAAAACATAAATTATTTAAAAATTTCAAACTTCGTTCAAATGAGAATGGACCTGTGCAACATTGTTATTTTGCTAAAACCGGAAGTACGCGAAATAGATTAATAAATACAAACAATTAATCAATTTTACATGCGCATTTACAATTTACTTGCAGTTTCGTTTTACTCTAAAAGCAAAGTTTCGATTTTTCGCAACTTACCTCAGTGTGCATCTAAAAAACCGTTCTTGAGACATAATCAGCAGCAGTAAGAGCTGTACCCGCTGGATATGGTACGGGATACAATTGTGTGAACAAAAATAATATCTTAAATTTTGTATTTCAGGCAAATGAAAAGTCTACTATTGCAGTTTATTGATTAAAAAACGAAATCGCCTCAATCTCTGAAACAGTTTGTTTGCCGACGTATGTTGGTTCAGACTATTTTGTTTGGATTGATGAGTACTTTACGTGGGTAAATTAACCGAACTTACTTTATTGCTAGGTTTATACTGCATCTTTAGCTCTGTAGGTTTGCTTCCAACTATTTTTTAAATTAATTATTTTCCGAAGTCTCTTAAATGTAATAGGCAAAATATAGAACACCTAGTTCGTTTTCGGTAAATTAGAAATATAAAACGCCAATTTTAAATATTTTGCATGTACTATACAGGGTGTCCCGCAACCTGAGGTCACTACTTCATGTACGTAATCTTTAAACCAAATATAGTTAAAAACTCAAATAAAGTTATGCCCTAAAGTAAACCCTTTTGAAAATACAGAGTGTTAAATTATTATTTATATAATAATTACAATATCAGAAAAGACAATGTTTATTTTTATTTTAGTTGAAATTCACTATAAATATTGTTCAAAATGGCCACTGTTGCTCTCGAGACACATTTTGTCTCTTCTTAAGAAAGATCTCGTTGCCCTAAGTAACGTATCATTCTTATTCCGAATTAGTTCTGCTGCCTAAAAAATGCGTCTCCTAAGATCTTAAACAGACTCTGATGGTGTTTGATATACCATATATTTCATACAAATAATAATCTAAACAAGTTAAGTCCAGAGATCTGGAGGACCACGGGTGCCTCTACCAATTACACGTCCTTCAAAACCGTTGATTTAAAAATTGTCTTACACGTAACACAAAGTGCGCAGGGGCACCATCGTGCTGGTACGACATACCATGTCTGATCGCCAGAGGGACATCATCTAACAATCCTGCCAAATGATCTTTTAGAAAATTTAAGTAACTGTGGACTGTTAAATGGTTCTCAAAAACGAATGGACCAATGAGCTTGTTATCAATAACTCCACATCAGATATTCATTAAAAACCTACGTTGATACCTTGATAGTGTGATTCAAGATCAGGCAGGTTGTCTATCAACACCGAAAACATGCATTCCTGATAACCTTTGATATCAAAAACGCATGTAACAGCATCCCATGGAAAGGGATTTTAAACGAGCTCGACAATTTAGCAGTATCACCCTACCTGACGAAATTAATAGCAAGCTATGAAGGACAAGCTCATTGAAGTAGGGCAAAATGCAAGAATGAAAACCTCATGCGGGGTCCCTCAGGGCTCAGTCCGTGGACCCTTATTGTGGAACATGTATTACAACAACGTTGTGTTAACCGAAATGCCTAAGGGAGTAGATGTTGTTTGCATTGCGGATGATATATCATAAGGGCAAAAGGGGGAGAAATCTAACAAGGACGGCAAATAAAACTATGGAAAGGCTTGAGGAGAGAACATGAACAAAATCAAATATCTCGGCGTAATTTTTGAAAGAAATGGGAAAATGGCAGAAGACCTTAAGGAAACGATAGCGAAAACGCAGAGAACGGTGGCATCGCTGTATGTAAAACATGGGCAAGTGAAAAACGAGGCAGAGGAAAGAGTAGGGAGAAGAATTAACGCAGATAATATGGTGGAAAGTATGCTGGGAACAGAAAAAAATTGGAATACCATAAAATCATGATAGATAAAATTATGACAGCGAAGGTAATTGATGAAAGACAAAAAGACAATTAGAAGAGGAGCATGACGAAATAATGCTTAAGCGGTTTCGTCAAGCATCCGGAGAAGGAGGAGAGGTTTTAGTTGGTAGGTCCCCCTTTAGAGAGGAGGGAATCCAACACTCCCCAGGAGTTGTACGGACAACTGGGTGTCTATGAAGTTTTCCCCTCCTTCACGTAAAAAAAGACCATCAACCACTCAAACACCCCTAAACGCACAAAATTTAGTACACCTTCTATTCGGCGCTAATATTTAAATGACCCCTAGTTTTCTATAAGCCTCGTAGTTGGAGAAACGGCACACCGAATATTTGTTACGAACTTATCTGCAGTTTTCTATTCCAAAGCTTCCAATAGCGGCGAATTTAGGAATTCAATTTGCTCATTCACTGAAGGTGTATTTTTTATAAATATTTATAAATTTGGAATGTTAAAATACTCGTACACATAAAATCTGTTGAAATGATTATAGTTTTAACTTGTTAATTAGGACTTTAAAAACAAAATATTTTAAATGATCCAGCGGCAAAATTCCATACGACTAGCGAAATCTGTAGGTAAGAGGGGTTGAACAGGCTGGATATGAAATGGATATACACCATGACATGTTAATGTTCTCCAAACTCGCATTCGTGGTACATTAACTTGTGCAGATACACGACAAATAGAGATGCTGGGATTATTATCAATTTTTCGCAGTATGTTGTCCTCATTGTCTAGTACTTGCTGTATTGGACGCTCGGTCGGCGGTTTCGGGAAAGTTCCGTGTTCACGTAGGTAGTTGTGCACTCGTTGGAAAACTCGTCGTTCTGCTTATCGCCGATTTGGAAATTTCAACCCATATTCTCGAGCAACTCCGACTGAGTTTCCGTCACAAAAGCCGTACATGTAATAGATATCGGCGTATTCTCGCGTTGTAAAAGTAAACATTATCAACACTGTTAATAAGCGCAAGCAGAGAAATCAACTTTAAGGTGCTCTACTGTTTGACATACAGTAAATAATATCATTTCTATAGTAACATACACAATTTGTATCAAATACCACTTAATATCATTTATTGTTTCGGCTACTTTAGTATTTAACTAAAACAGGCCATAACTTCTTTAATAGTTGATTTAGAGAAAATCACCACTCTTTAGTTTTGACTTCTTTTCACCTCTGCTACACTTAGGTAGTAGTAGTGATCTCACGTCATCGGACAACTAAAATAAACATAAATATCGGCTTTTTTGAAAGTGTAATTATTTAATAAATAATAATTTAACACTCTGTATTTTGAAAACGGTTTACTTTAGGGCATGACTTTATTAGAATGTTTACTATATTTGGTCTAAAGATTACCGACACGAAGTGGTAACCTCACGTCGTGGGACACCCTGTATAAAGCTCTGAGCAATAACTTCGCTGTATATATAATTCCTATGTACTCGTAATTAAATTATGTGTATGTTTTTGTGTAAATCACGAAAAGCTGTGTATTTCCGCTACTCCTTCCTTTTTTTAATGATGTTATTTGTTCATAAAATCAGTAAACGAGGGAAGTGATCATAGGAAGCGCCAAATTGTAATGGGCACGTATTTCCAGAACGCTCAATATTTAGAAATTAATATTAATAAACTATATCAACAAGTAAAAGCAAAACTATGATTTAGATTGTTTTTCTCTGCCCTCTCACTATCATAGAGTAAACAATTTTTACAAAACCAGTCTTGTAGTAATTCTAACGAAGATTTAAGACTCACTTAATCCATATTTTCTACTTGGCAGGGGTTACTTTCAGCACCTATTTGTAAAGAAAAACTCATATTTTCCATAACAAAAGGATAACTAATACACGAAGTTAGTGTATGGAGCGCAGCAGTTAATATAATTGCGTAAGCCCAAATAAAGCATGCAAACGATGTCAAAGCGCTGTTGAATGATTAATCAGGAGATCCTTCACCGTCTCTCAAGATATTATATTTATACAGTAAATAAGCGCGCCCATTTTTCCAATCGGTATCCAAACGACATACACATTAATCTTAAAAAATAAAATGATAGTTCAGTATTGGGGAAACCAGAAATCACATAAAATATCATGAATGTTGTTGCCGCTGTTGCGGCACAAAAAGTAATTCAATTTATCATAACATGCCTCCGTATTAGCTTGGGCACTTGTAAATAAACAGTTATTTGTATTTATTGCATGAATAACGCGCGTGTGGAAGCTATTCAAATTAATTATAATTTTACAGATTTGAATTTTGTTATTTTCCATACAAATAGTATTAACATATAACGCGTCAATAAACACGGGAAAAACGTGTAAAGTTAGATGAACAATGTAACTTTTAATTATTTTTGTGTACTAATATCCGCTCCAATTTAACAGAGAAATAAAAATACGTACGAGGGATGTTCCAAATATTTTTAGCCTGACCTCTGCAGTGAAATCCTAGGGTTTAAATAATTTATCAAACATTCAATTATCAACCTTATCTATGAGTGGAGGTAAAATTTGATTCTACTGTGGTTATTCGCACAAAAGTTAAAAATGTTTTAACCTATTGTGTAGGAGGGTCTTTTTCGCACCGGGACGGGTGGTGGGAATTTTTACACAGTGAATATAATAAATAACTAACACTCACCGATAGGGTATCGAAATCGGATATGTGTATTCATGAAGATCAAATTCTCAAGAACTCAGGGTTTGGCAGCTTCACACATATACGCGGTGCACTCACAAAGTAAATACACAAACCCCATTTCAGCACACACCGGCAAAGCATGGAACACACGAGCAATAATACATTACTACATTAGCATTGCAACTTCTACATTTCTACTTACAGGGGGTCGGGTGTCCCTCCGTACGATCCCGCGTGCATCTAGCAGCTCACCTTTGGCATCATGACAAGACCGGCTCTAGTAATTCTCGTTCAGAGTGAGGTGTTCTTGACAGGACCGTCTTTAGTAGATCTTGACTGATGTACCTAACCTGTACGGGTACGGGGTAACCGAATGTTACCACCGGTCAATGGGTTCCCCATATCATTGTGATCACCATCCGATCTCCGCCGGCCGTCGAACGTGCACCACAAGGAAAAGAGTGAGAGACAAGTTCTCCACAGGCCACTCTGCAAAGTACAACGCAGAGATCACTGACTGGTCAGCCAGGTCGAGGTCAAGCCAAGTGATTAGGCCCAACATCGACTCTCCCAAGCATTAAGCAGCTTAAAACGGAAACCTGCGCGGGTACACAATCCCCAAGAACCTTGGAGAGCTCACTGGCTCCCCAAGCATAGTACCACACGCCTCAATCATAAGAACATAGTAATTACAATTACTAACGGTACTACATAAGCACTACTCATGTCGCTCAATCCCACTACCTTATAGGTAGCCAATACATAGGTATATATCACTTCAGTGCATTTATCAACTAAGCAACACACACTGTTAATTCACTTATACCGAACGCGCGAACTCCGAACCCGTCTGAGAAGCCATCCCTTCGGCCGCTTCTCACCTGCTACCATAATTTTCCCAAATCTTACCTAAAACCACCGCTCTGCGACGAGTCTCGGGCCTTGGAAAGGCATAACCATAAACATAATATATTACACAAGAGGGCTAGTACAGAAAACCGTTATTAAATTTCTGACCCAAAGGACTTCAAAATATGTATGAGACCCTCGTAATTTCCAATCCATAAGTCGAATTTTGGACGGGAGAAGAAGAAAATCCATGAAAAATAAATCCAACCGAGGAAGACCAACGGAAGTGAACACAGCTAAAATCATGGCTGGTATTGAAATAGTACCTATATTGTATATCTAGTAGGAAAGGTGATATATTTCCGGACGATGGTGGAAATACCTGCATCCGGACATTACACTTTTCCTACAGCCTATACATAATATTTTTTCTCCGATCGAAATTAATTAATATTTTAATATTTTTATTTATAAATGTCAGATAATTCCTACTACTTAGTTCAGAAAGTAACACACAGTGGGCGTTATATGGATACCCAGTTAATATAGCGTTACACCCTCCATAAGCATATTGTACGGAAAAATATTAAAAGAAAGAATCGAGAATGAATTTGAAGAATTAGAAGAACAATCTAGCTTCCTTGCTGGAAGATCTTGTACCGGTAACTTGTTTTGCCTACAACAAACAATTGAAGAAAAGATATCACATAATGGAGAAGTTCACCTGGTATTCGTAGATCTATAAAAAGCCTACGACAGCGTTCCTAAAAGCAAACTATGAAAATGTATGGAAATGAGCAATATAAGTGATATCTACATTAGAGCAGTGAAAAATTTCTATAAAGATAATGAGGGTGCTATAAAAAAAAAGAACTAAGATATCCCCCTCGATAAAAGTCACTAAGGGATTACGACAAGGTTGTAGTATAGGTCTTCAAAATATATGTGATACGCGCGCTACAAAATTGGAGACGTAAATGTGAACGCATGGGCATACAAATAGGAGATAACACCATATACAGCTTATACTTCGCAGATGATCAGGTGGTCATTGATCGGATGAAGACGGCGCAGTATATATGCTGAGAAAATTAAATGAAGAATACTGCAAGTGGAGCTTAGAAATTAACATCAAGAAAACGGAATACCTTGCAACTGGAAAGAAAGAGGAACATCTTAAGGTTGACGATCAAATTATAATAAATAACTGTAGTAAATACAAATACCTCGGGGTCACCATTACAAATGATGGAAGGAATCAGGTCGATGTAAGACAGAAGATAGGACAAGGGAGGTCAGCGATAAATAAGTTAAATTCAGTATTGTGGCGCAACGAAATAACAAAGAAAACAAAAAAAAACTATTTATAAAACAATAATAGAGAGCATATCGACTAACGGATCTGAAATCTGGGTGTCTACCAAAAGTGAAGAAAATAGACTAAAAGCGCTTTAAATGGATTTTTGGCGCCGCGCCGTAGTGCTAGAATATCGAGACTGGATCATGTCAGGAATACAGATATAAGGAACATCATGAAGGTGGAAGGAGACGTCATTGACACAGTCAAAATGAAGAGATTATTATGGTATGGATATCTGCGGCGAATGCAAGTAACAAGATGGCCACAGAAGGTATTGAACTGGAATCCATCCGAGAGGAGAAAACGCGGTAGACAAAGAACAAAGTGGAAAACGGGTGTGAATCAGGCAATGGAGTTAAGAGGTCTAGACGCTGCAGAATGGAGAGATAGGGAAAGATGGAAAATAGGAAGCAAAAGACGGCGGCAGCATGGTGCATGTGTTCGCTAACCTCAACATTGACAGCAGACCAGATGAAACTATTAACTTTCCGGCCTAGGTCACCTTTTCGTCCGTTTATTTGCAATTGCCTAGCAACAACTATTACATGTAGCAGTCATTACTTTTAGCAGCGACCACACACTGGAATGGTAGCATTTTTAGATCGATCGGAGAAAACATTATAATTATTCATTGCCGCTTTAACATCTTCATCTGTCATAAATATCTGCAAAATCTATACAGAAAAATACTTATGTTTCAATGGAAACTTAAATTCGGAAACCTATCTATCCCTTGGAATCATAAAGAATCGTCCCGCTATAGAAATTTCGCTCCCAACCATCTGAAGGCAAAATTATGGTGCCAATACCTTGAGATTCTGATTGAATTATTTTATTTGATTACTTGCACCTAAAAACCACAATCACTGATGTATAACACCCCAACTTAATACGAAAATTGCATGGAACAGTTGAAGCCAAGCTTCGTGATGTGGTAACTGCCTGAGTGTTACTGCTTCACGACAACGCCTCTTTGTTCAAGCAATATTTTAATTCGCGATTGTGTCTTTTTTTAATCAACCACCCATGCTATACCTTACCCCCTTACTTATCGAAAACCTAAACAACAGTTAAGTGATGGACAAGTTGTGGTTGTTCTGAAGTTGAACAGCTGTAAATGAGTAAGTTGTGTCCTAAGGAAAGATATTGTGGATTTGCTGAAATGTTAATGGAGATTACGTTGAAGAATAAAAAATAATTCGTTACCCTGATATTTCTCTAACTTCGTTGTAAGGATTTGGTATTCCTTTCGTAAAAAGCATAACAGAGCCGATATTCGAACTGAGAATCCCTTAATGATAGCTGTTTTGGCGTGAAAAACTTCCAAGAGTAAAAAACATTCTTAAAAGACGACATGGAAGAAGGTTTCAACGCGCAAAAAGAAAACCGCACAGGCATTAGCTAAAACTTATAATGGCTTCCCATTTTTCACAATTCATTTACAAGAAGTATTGATTTATGCTGCCCCAAAATTTCCTCATGTGCGAAAATAAAAGATTATTTACTGCGCGGAAGAAAACCGGCCGCTTGTGGTAGGGTTCCCGTAATTTCCATTTTATAGGAAAAATAGAACCGCCGATATGTATTTGAGCTCGGTCAGCACCAACTTTCCATAAATTACGCGTCCTCAATGCCTTTTAATAGTCGCGTCATCAAAAAACACCGAGCGAGAACAACTCTTACGTAAAACACATAGGGAAAACCGGGTTTCTGAAAACAAATCGCCGCAAAAATGGCCATTAGCGGTACACGTTCCGATCTTAACGACTTTGGTATATGAATACAACTGCACATTTACTTATGCAAATGATAATATTATTGGTCGCGTATGAAATGTGCAAAACGGTGTTCAAGCGGTGCCCGGCATCAACGACATTTCGTTGTAATTAGGGTGATTTACAACTATTCCCTTTACATGAAGGTGTAGCAGTGCTATCTCACTCGGCTTTCATTACATCTACTAGCTGCATTTGCATTTCTTTACATGGGGCTTATTTATGACGATTCACATCCTCTTAGTTTCGTGCTAGCGGATTCATCATCGATTCGTTCCTTGTAAACTACTACTGCGGGGTTATTCACATGTAAAGTCTGAAAGTATGCGGAATGCAACCCAATAAACATATCTTCAAGAGAAATATTATTGAAATAAGTTTGTTCCTTGCATTTTCTGATTGAATCGAATACTCTAAGGTTGTTTTAGTTATTAACCATCAGTAGTATCAGGAGTCTATTTTATTTTTGCGCAGAAATTCACTCAGAAAGCCCAGCAAAAGAAACAAATATTAATTTAGTTTGCAGGTTTTCGAGTCTAAACCGTATTAAAATGAACGCTTCATGTGAATCTCATAATAGGTCTTCCTTGCCTTAACTGTAGTGAAGAACAAGAAATCTTTTCTATAATTGAATATTTAAGTTGACGTTTAGGATAAATTTTGTTGTAATGTGAAACTATAGCTTATAATTTATTTGTAAGTGTAGGTCCCCCCTGTTTAAACTCTACAAAAAATGCCAATGAACAAGGAATAATAGCAAAAACTTCATATAATCTGCAAATATTAACTCTTTTGTAGCTTTGGTCGCTCCGATGCGATTGAGAATGTATCTCTGGATGTAGGTCCCCCTTGATTTAATTATACTAACAAAGGAATATGCCAGAAACGGTGATACGAATACCTTCTGTGTACGTGTTCTTCATTTGACAATCCATTTAAACCCAAGTCTGACACCTTTCTGTTGATTTAAATGTATTTTTTATTGTAGGACCCCTTTCTCTACACTGTACTAAAAATACCAATGAAGAAGGAATAGTCGAAAAAGCTTCATATAATCCGTAAATATTTACTTGTTTTGTAGCTTTGGACACTCCGATGCGATTGAGAATGTATCTCTGGATGTAAGTCCCCATTGACTTAATTGTACTATCAAGTGAATATGCCAGAAACGGTGATATGATTACCTTTCCTATTCCTTTTGGTAATTTGACACTCCGCTTAAGCCCAAGTCGGATATCTATCTGTTGGAATAGATTACGTTGGGCTGTGACAATGGAATGAAACGTATTTATAATTGTAGGTCCCCTTTCTCTAAACTACACTAAAAAAAGGTCCATATAATCTGTAAATATTAACTTCTTTTGTAGCTTTGAAAACTCCGATGCGATTGATAATGTATCTCTGGATGTAGGTCCTCCTTGATTTAGTTATACTAACAAAGGAATATGCCAGACGCGATGAGTACCTTTTCTGTACCCGCTGTTAATTTGGCTATCCAATTAAGCCTAAGTCTGATATCTTTCTGTTAGAATAGAGTAAGCTGGGATGTAACAATGGATTGAAATGTATTTTTAATTGTAGGTCCCCTCAGTATAAAAACTGCATTAATATCCATAACAAAACACTTGTTTTGAATGTAAAAAAAGCTTTTGTATTTCTTTGGCAACACATGTTACATTTAGTAATATATGCCTAGTCCTCCCTGCCTTACTTATACCAAAAACAGTTAATGTCGGAAACGAATGCCTTCTTCTTCTCTAATTAATGCTGTTTTGGCAATTAAGGTAAGTAATGACTTGTCTGTTGGGTTAGCTTGTCTTGAATTGCCCAACTTAGGGTTAAAATGTATCTGTTCCAACTGTATTAAAAAGTCAATACACACTATTTTAAAAATCTTCACGTACTTTCCAAATGTTAACTTCTTGGTTTAGCTATCAACAAAGCTGATGGTGTATTTTTGCATTTTGGGAAACACAAACTAAAAATTTTAATATATATTTACTTGTAGGTCCTCTTTGCTTTAACTACATTAGAATGTTTATAGGTGATATTACTTTTGAAATCAACATACGTCACTTTTGGGTTAGATCGCGTCTTTCAGGCAGCGAGTCGATAGGTATCTTTAACTGTAAATCCCCTCTATCTAAACTACATTGAAAACCAAGTCACAAACAATAGCACTTGCAAGAAAAATTTTAATGCAAACTTTCCACTTTAAGAATTTACAATTGAGTTTACATTGTCTCTTAGATATTATCGCAAACTTGCATCAGTGTAGTCCACTGTGTAGAGCACTGGGCTCAGGTGTGGAAGATCAAGAGTTCACGTCTCCGACTCAATGCCCGGCGGGCGACCAACCAAGTGCCTTAAAAATAACGCGGTACTTGCGTTCGGATGAACAAGGGGTAATGCTGCGGTTATCTAATGCATGATGCTCACCACATCGCCACAATAACTTCACACGCGACAACCGGATGGGTGTAAGAGCAAGGAAATAAGTGATCTGACCTTCCGCCTTGCAGGCGAAACTCCTTCATGGGATGTAGAGCCTCATCATTATTGCACACTTACGTTATGGTTCCTCTAGAAATATATCTTCACATATAGGTTCTCTCTGTTAAAATTATATCGAAGATATATGAAAATATTTCCACATCTTTAAGTCGACGTCGTCGATACTGTACCTTCAGTCTTACATATTTTTGAAATTTCCTGTTCTGATTTGAAATTAGTTTTAACCGAAATGCTACTAAAAATGTATATATCGAAAATAGTTGTGGAAAAAGAACAGATTCCGGTTATATTTACGATTGTTAATCTCCTGTTATAACAGGGATCCAGAAAATGACGTGTATTATGGGTTGGACATCTTTAGAGTCTCCAGCTCCGGTGTACATCGTTTTATTAGTAGGTCCCCTCTATCTAAATTATACCATCATGGATGTGGTATTCAGAGGAACTGTCTCTGGCCTGTAATTGTTGACTTCGACATATTATTAATATATATATATATATATATATATATATAATATACAGTGCGGTCGTAAAATGTCCTCCCTTCTACTAACTTTTGAACGACTTGATATTTCTTCACAAAATTTTGTGTGCTCTAATGGGAGACTAAATACTACTTTTTAGCTTATATTTAAATTTTATAAATTTCAAAATGGCGTTTAAGCGCTATCTTGAACTATTTTTTTAATGGCAATGGCGGTCGAGGGAACCTCATTTGAAAGGTATTTTAATTCTACGTCTAATCTTTGAGTTTCATAAAAAAAATATTCATCCAGGAAAAATGACAGATGATTGAAAATAACAGTTTATGGAAAAAAGAAGGCACCCGGAAAATTTTGCGATTTGCGGTCCTGATATGTTGTTGACCTCATCAAGGACAATAACTTTTCCTTATGGCACTTTCCCGTTCGGCCGTCAGGGGCGTCCAAAGTCGAAATACGAATTGACTTCCGGCAAGTGTCCACGTCATCGCGCGTCGGTCGCGAGCTCAATCTGTTCGCATAACTACGGCGCATCGACAAACAGATTGAGCTCGCGACCGACCCGCTGCGATGACGGGGACACGTGCTGAATGTCGATTCGTGTTTCGGCTTTGGACGCCCCTGGCGGCCGTACGGTACGAGATATGGGAAAGTGCCGTAAGGCAACAATAACTTTCTGTTATTATAATTGTTGAAAGCTTTCGTTTTAACAATCAACGTATTGATGGTGTCTCTTCTCTAGGTTAACTATGAATTCTGGAAACTATAGATAGCGATATGCCAAAATGGAAATCAAACAGTTAGACTCAGAATATTAACTTCACTGGTTTACAGCATACACTTGTGATGCTCTATGTTTGTATTGATATACTTTGCACTGTACTGTAATGTATGGTACTATTCATAATGCTTCTTTAAGTGTAGGTCCTCGCTGCCTTGACTATACGAAAAAACATCATAGCAGTAATTATAAGCATTACAAGATCACCTGCCTGAATTTTGTTTAAGCATGAATTCAATTAATGAAGTGTCTTGAGAATGCTTAGTGAATAAAATATATTTCTAGCTGTAGTTTCCCTCTTTTCCAACAATAGTATTAGGGGCACACTAACTTCTGCAGTATAATCCGTGGTTGAAATGTTCTTTTAGGTTGTAATTCTTATGTGTCTCGACGATATTTAAAGAAAATATCCCACAAAAGCTGTTAGGAAAACTCTTTCGAACTACAGTTAGTATCTTCTTCAATATAATTGATAAAATATCTTTTGGGGAAGACATTTTAGAAATCTCAAAGTATGGCATGCTATCAATTTTTATGAATTTCATAACTTGATGTAATGTCTTTAGAACTCATACTACCCAGTATTCCTTAAATGTTGTACTTTAACATAAAGTCCTAAGCAGCATAAACCACAAAAACAAAGCATTGATATATTTTGGGTTGCATAATTGTAGGTCTTTAGGTTGTAGCTAACAAATCATTTGTAGGCCCTCTGTGTCTGGTTACTACTTACAGAAGAACTTCCAAACAACTCTGTTAAAACAATGGTTTACCATTTTTTGTTATCCGAATAGTCAACAAGCGTAGTGATATAGTTCTACAAGTTTACTTACATCTGACCAACCCTGTATAAGACCTCTTCAAGATTAAAAGAATTTAAGCCGCACCATGTTGTCGCTAATTAGTGTCTTTTAATGCAAGTAATTAAGTCATTCATGAATGTCACTTTATGGAGTTGTAATGTAAAATAGAATGCCATTTGCATAACTAATTATGTCGCGTGCTAAAAGGACATTCGTGCAAAACCGTCATCTAGTCTTACACTCAACAGATATTACATGAGCGCGTGTAATTACCAGATTATTAGATTCCGTAGATTATTAGGCTTCGTGTCGCATAAACCCCCGTATTTTTTAGTCGGCCACGGAAAGACATATTTACCTATTTAAAATTTTAAAGCTGACGGGGCCATTTATCACTAACTTTTAAACACATTTCTATGTTTACGATTTTCTTATCTTTAAGACAAATTTGAAAATTACTGTATATTTACGAATAAAGCAGATAATTTCGTATACAGGATGTATAAAATTCCTGTTCGTTTTCAACAGGGTGTCGTAAACTCGTTATCTTATTGTACAATTCTGATATAACGTACTCAAAAATGAATAGGGATATTGTAATATATATTACTACTACTACTACTACTACTACTACTACTACTACTACTACTACTATTTATATATATATATATATATAAAACATATATCTTTGTTTTTGGCAACTAACGGTAGTCTGTTATTGATAATTAGAGCAAGCGGAATGTTTGATGTTAAAAAAAAACAAAAAACAACAGAATGCAGTTGCAATTGTGTAACCGTGTTAGTGTCAAGTCGAGTTTGTTTGTGTGATTGAATAATCTTTCCTGTCTTCTTAAGATGTTTTTCGTTCGTTGTTTTTTATTCGTGTGTTACATTTGTGTTCTTAATAATAGACAACAATGTAGACGAACCATTTAACAATAGAACAACAAAATTTAGCCGTTGTTATGCACCATAGAGGAGATCGCCAGGTCGACATTGCTGATATGTTAGGAACCACGCAAAACGTAATTTCACGTGCCCTTTCGCGTCTGATAGGAACAGGTACGGCTGCAAGAAGGTCTGGAAGTGGATCTTTTCGCATCACAACACCTCGTGAGCATCGACTTCTGGTAATAAATGCGAGAATGCATCCCTTTTCAACCTCGACATCAAGTGCTTCAAAATGCCTCAGGAAATCGAGTCTCTAACCAAGCTGTGAAAAATCGATTGTTTGAGGAAGGACTTGCCTCATACCTGCCCTGAGATGTCCTGCAAGAACTGTGGCTCAATTAAGATATTGTGTGGAATGGAATATCGTAGTGCCGGACATCGTACCTTTGGTGGTGGTGGTGTTATGGTATGGGTTGGTATTTCTTCAGAGTGGCGTACTGACCTCCATATCTTTAATGGTACACTCACGGGCCAACGATATGCCGAAGAGATCATTATGGACCATGTTCTGAACCGTCACAACGCTGCTAGACGGGACTATTTTGTTTTTCTTAACGACAACGCCGGACCGCATCGTGCTCGGGTTGTTTTAGAGATGCTTCGAGATGAGGAAATAAACCATCTTGTTCTTTTTCCGCTATCTCCAGACCTCAACTCCATCGAACATACATGGGGCCTTTTGCAGAGACAGCTGGGTCATCATAATCCAAGGCCTACTACAGTTGAGGGATGTTTTCGGTACTGTGGCATCAAATTCCACAAGAACATATTGATAATTGCATTGAGAGTATGCCGACAAGGTGCAGAGTAGTTATTACTTAGCCAGAGGAGGTGCCAGGCGGTATTAGAATTTAATAAATTTAAGTTAAGTGAAAAGAGACAATAACGATTTTCATTATAATATTATTAAATTTCTTAAAAAAATAAAGATATTCTCTTAGCCTTTATTAACCTGAGAAAGGCCTATGACACGGTACCTAAAAAGATACAATGAGAAGCTATAGCAAGAATGGAAATACCAGAAACACTGATAAGAGCAGTCAAAAACCTATACAAAGACAATAAGATACACATAAAAGTTGGAAATCACTTCACCTCAAACCTCGAAACCTTCAAGGGGCTGCTACAAGGATGTTCAACATCACCAACATTATTTAAGTTATTCCTAGAAGACACACTAAAAAAATGGAAACAGAAATGCCAAGGAATGGGAGTGCCTATAAGACATGAATACCCTGAACACCCTGTGCTTTGCAGATGATCAGGGGGTGGCCGCACAAGACGAAGATGATTTCAGCTATATGATAAGAAAACTACAAGAAGAGCACTGTAAAGCTGAACTGGAAATAAATTTTGACAAAACCGAGTACCTAACAACTACAGAGGAAGATGTAAAGAACCTGGAGATAGAGGAGAATCAGGAAATAAAAGATACAAATAAATTCAAATATCTAGGATTTATCATATCAAAGAGCACAACAACAGAGGAAAAAATCAAAAGCAGGCTCGGACAGACGAGAACAGCTATTATACAATTACATCCAGTACTATGGGACAAAAATATTAGGAAAAAAAAAACAAAAACAATGATATATGAGACTATCATAAAGAGGTTTATGACTTATGTAGCAGAGATATGGGTAATCACCAAGAAAAACAGAGGAAAATACTGGTCACCGAAATGGAAAACTGGAGAAGATGCTGCGGTCTGGCCAGGATGGACAGAATTACTAACGAAGAGATCAGACGAAGAATGAAAGTAGAGACAGATGTAATCAAATACTAATACGGTATGGCCATGCGAGGAGAACAGAAAAGAGATGGGTAAACAAAGTTAGAGAATGGAGCCCGACAGGGAGAAGAAAACGAGAAAGACCTCGATCGTGGAGGAATGAAGTGATAAAATCTATGCAGAAGAGTGGACTGGAATAGTGAGGCTGGGAAAACAGACAAGATTGGAAAACCTGGTTAAAGGGAGGCAGCAACAGCTGTAAAAAATCCTGTATATATTGCTATGTAATTAAAGTCATGGTATAAAACTAACGCCATGTTATCTGTTATCTCATGGAATTAGAGAAGAGTCTCCACTCGTGACCTCGACTCGTTTAAAAAGTTAAAACGTTAAAAAAATAATTAACACGTGCAAATTCTTACAACCCTCACTTTACTCTAATGCCACTGAAATGTGTTCATCTTTTATTTACACCAACCTTTCCGCAGAAGATAGGCACGCTAAATGCCATCGCACAGCTACTCCTCTAGTACACAAATCGCATTCACCTCGACCAGCTTGGTACAGCTCTCCGTGGACTACTGGCTCTTCCCGACACATCGTACTTTATCATTTTTTATTAGCGACGATTAAAACTCACATTTCTTTTGATGACGCTCTATTCTCTTTTAACTATTATATTTTTCATGACATTCGAAAAAAAACCAAAAGTAATCTCCAATTTAAATTTAGTTAGCGTTGACCGGTGGGGAAGAGGTTATTTCGGCACAGAAAACACGTCTTCCTCCAACAGCTATTCAAATGTGAATGATTCAATTATTTTATCGAATTTAAAACCTGAATTTAACTTAACTACCAATGAAATTACAAGGATTATGACAGATGGGAAAGCTGCAAGCTGTCAAACTTTATTTTTTAATATTATCAATTTACACAACATTATACCGCGACTTCGGCGGTACATCCAACATCTTGCGAGTTTTCCTCATCGTTTGACATACCATTAACTACTAAACGCACAACAAATCATAATGAAACTTTTAGATAGCACTTTTGCGCAATTAGCATTTAAGCCCCTCCATTATAATATCACAGAAATATATACAGGGTGTCCTTTAAATGCCTTAAAAGCTTCAGGTAAAATTTTTCCTATATGAATGCTTAATACAAATCTTCAAAAAAAGTAGGTATTTGGAGCTTTGTTTTCTTGTACGAGAGTGTTAAAGTTCATATCTTTAAAACAGAATTTCATGGAAACAATAACGAGAACTTTAATGTTGCACGTATCTGCCGATAAGTGACTGACTGCCACTTGATTATGTAAAGATTAATATTGAGTTGACGCTCTAGTTGCTCTTCTGGAAGTACTGTTAAAAATGATAAATTTCGTAAATACTACATTTGACAACAGTGCAAGGCCATGGTATTGTGATGAAAAGTAGAAAATTTGTTTTTCGACATTTGTCAAACTCTAATCATGTAATGTCGGCCTACTAATTAAATTCTCCATAAATGCAAAGACATCGTCAACGTTGCCAAGTATAATATTCTTTAAGTGCCTCGTGTGAGGAAACTAAGCACTATAGGAAGTTCGTGTTAGTGTTTTTGAGGACTGTATTTCTTACAGAAGAGTGCTACCTGAAGCTTTTAAGGTATTTAAAGGACACCCTGTATATTTGCTAGTTCAAAATGTATTCAGTTAGGTATTTATTTGACTGGGTTTTACGTAATCACTCATAATTCTATAGAAATCCAATATAATTTTGATCTATTTTAATATTTACTTTTTGGATTATTGCATAGTCACTGAAATTTTAAGCTTTTTATAATTTTTATGCTTGTATGATTATACAGATATAATCGTCTTACACTGAGCTTCAATCAATACAGGGTTAACGGCCATAAGAAATAAATTAATATGGTAAATATTCTGTGTTACGTCTTGTTTATTGGTAAATAATTACGTATAACCCTTTACCAACTACATAATATGCTCAATAAATTTATGACTTCAATTCGGAGGTTATTAACAACGTAAACCTAATCAATTCAAAAATCACTTCCACGACTGTACATAGTCATTAAATATTAGTTTAGCTCAGATTAAAAACTCGCAGTTGCTTAGTTATAGATTACTACATACATAATGACCACAGTAATATAATCCTTTTAGAATCAGTTATAATCAAGCAAATAAAATTTATTATTGTAACAATAAAAAAATATAAAAACTGCAGCGCATATGTAAGTCCATAATCACGTGTAATTGTTTTATAATCATACATCACCACGGAATTAGACATATTCGTTCAATTTAGACATGATTATGGTTACTTAAAGTGTAAACTTCCAGTTACCAAATGCAGCACACATACGTTCTGTTGATTACGTGGAATTATTTTATAATCACTAAATAAGAAATATTTGAATAAGATTGATTCGTTCAGTTTGGTTGGTTCATACACATGAATTTGATCGATTATGGTTCACAACTTTAAGTTCTTTCAGAATCACATGCATCCCTACATAAAATCATTTATAATCATGGAATAGGTTGTATTATTACGCTTTAATAGTAATTATTATGATCAATTACAAGTCACTGCTCAGTATTCCTTTATAATCCCATATAAGGCTTTCATATACATACACAATCATTAAGTAAGGCATGTGATATTAACTTGCAGTTTCTATTAGTGATCTATGTAATCAGTGCTACACCCCAAGGAAACGTCAAAACATATACTGATTATAGAATCGTACATAATCGTTATAAACGGTTAACGTTTTTATCATTTTTTTAATATGTACAAAATAACTGCCTCTGCTGCTTGTAGTTGAATTAGTAGAAGCTGAAGTAAATTCCTTGCTGAATGATTGCACATAATCAGCGAAAAAATGTTTGTAAAGTTTGATGTATGAACTAAATTATTCACGATCGTATTAAACTTATTGTAAATAAAAAACGATGGTGCATTAAGAAGCTGGACAGTAAAGCCGACTGAAAAATAATGAAGGAAATTACATAAGAATGTAAAGGTCAATTAGGTCATACAATGGAGGAGCAATCAATAGGACAATAAACTTACCAATTTCGGATGGCTCTACATTGATCGGTTATCTCTGATTTACTCAATTCGCGTAGTACGAGACCGCAAAACAAAACATTTGGAACAACGACCGCTAATTTCTGCCGCTGGAATACAAATTAGCCGCGGTTTAATTAAAATAAACAGGTGTACAGATTAAAAGCAGCAACTATTAAGCAGTGTCTAGTTTATTTTTAGCGACCAGTTGTTGATATTTTAATTCAGTCGTTGTTCAATTCTAGCAACAGTGACCAAGATAAGGAAAAAGTTTCATTTATGTACATTGCTCAGTTTCGCTTAATTAATCCATTGCAAATAACTGACGTCAATTCGCAGTTGTTTGTTAATTAACGCACGACCAAAAATTAATTGTAATTGGGTAAGCGTTTCTCATTTGCTGCCAACGCTATAGTTTTGATTCTGGCGGAAAAATTAGAATAAAAATTTGAATCGCTAAACAATCGGAGCAGATTTACATTCTGGCGCCCAAGTTTGCTGATTATATCTTACACAATGCAAAAATTGTACTACGTAAAGAGTTAAAAGGTCAAGTGATAGATGCTCGTGCGCTGCTGTAAAGATGTCCAAATCCAGAATCTTACGAATTTTTCAGTTTTAATCAAGAAAATTGCGCACTTTGACTATATAATCGTAATAGTTGGTGGTAGTGATGATCCTTAGCCTTTAATTAGAACAGAAACCATCGTAACCATAACTAAGTCACGTGTGACACATAATTTTTTGCAATGTTTATCAGCAGTTTTTTAAAATTATAATTAATACTATTTTTCTAATAACTATTTTAATCTTAGAAGTTGTGTGTAATTATAATCAAGTTTATTTTAATTACTAGCAATTATTTGAAATTACTTACATGGTTGATTATAACAGAAATGTTTTCACATGGATAAAATAATCGCGGATTATAGTAGGAGCACGTAACGGATCAAATTTAAAATACGCTGTTTGTGTTCGCCAAGAAGATTCAGATATACTGCAGCTTTAAGCTGCCGCACATACTTTCAGAGAAAATAATCAAAAGCAAACTTTCAAGCACAAGATTATTTAATGCTTAATCGCATGCAATTGCATCGGCGTTATAAAATCTGTATTTTATAAGTGACGGTACCCAAGGATTTATTTATTTAATTGTAATTAACGCCAATATCATACCATTTTAAAGAAATAAATGATAGAAATAAAAAATCAATATTGCTACCACCTACAAGGTTTGATTTTATAATCGCTGACTATATAATAAATTAAAAAGCAGTCATACTGTTTCTTGTTTCTTGTAAATAAACTTGATATTCGACACTGCATATAAACCGTCATCAGATAATTCACATTGTCAATCAAAAAATAAATTTCGATATTTTACATAATCTCATGCTATGTAATCCGGCGCGTAAAGGATGTAATCACATACACATTTTGTTAATTTTATTGGACAAACACCTATTTCGCATTGATATAAATAAACAGGCACGTTCGAATAGAACAAAATTAAGAAATTAATATAATTGTAATACTTATAACTAATTATGTAATTATTACAAAATGATTAAATGGAAATTCGTATAGTTCATCTTATAACTTTATCTAATTAATAAAAATTGACCGTAGAATATCTCTATTTCGTATGATAACAGCTAAACAGCATCGTCAGAATAGATTCAGATTTAAACATTGGTATATAGTCATAGAAGATTCATAATCATTTTAAAAAGTACTTTGGTTCATGAAGGTTCAATATTAACGCAAAAGGGAAACTACTTATTAGAACTTAACTAGAAATTGATTCAGTTACTGATTGGGTGCTTTAATATGAGTTTATAATTTGTGTAATCTATACACTTTAAGTATACGAGCTTTTTGTAATCATTAGCTATGTAAGCATTAAAGTGATAATTATGCTTTTATTACTAGTAGTTAACATGTTTAATCGCAATCAATGAGAAAATATGTGCTCGTGATTACTGATGATTATAAAAGATTACAGGTTACACCAGTAATCATACGTAATCAGTAGTATATGATGAATATTTGATTGATTGTACGTATGTGTCCTTATCTACAACTACTACAATTTGAATAGTTTCGCATTAATTTACGAATCGAGTAATCGACAGTGTAATGCTATGAACCACTGATACTTAACAATTTGTAACATGTAAAAATTCTTCTTCTTCGAGTGCAACCTATGTTGCGCGTTTAAAGTGCCACAGACATAGAGGACCTTAACGTGGGCTCCTAACCACGGGAAGTGTAAACACGTCTACTCCAGAGAAGATTTACTAGGCAGATTATGTCGCTGGTTTGCCATCATATTGAAGTGTAGGATTAGTAATATATGGGTTTTGGGTTCCTATTGATTATAAGGGATATCACTATTGTCATATAATCGTTTCGAAACCGTCGTAATCGCAAGTTATAATTTCAAAATAAACACTGAAGTATCACAGATTTTTAATTTTTAGATATAGCTCTACAATCTTGAGTAATCTATTTCTTTATCTTTAGTAACGTTATGGATCCGCCGAACCAGCTGCATACTACAACATTTCTTTAAGATCTTTACCTCTTGATGACTTTTATAATGTAAAGAGCATGTAATCAAATAGTATATCATCATTAATTAAATGTCTGTGTTTTAAAAGGAAATAATGCGCTGCTAAAAAATAATGCAATTTCAATTAAACGGCATGTGAATTATAATAACATGTAGGTTATTAATGATCTCAGATGTACTATTTTGTTTGATGAAATCTGAGAAATATTCGTCATCGCTTGAGAATATCCCCCTTTATCGAAATATTGGATGGATATTAATGATTTGTTTTTCGTGCAGGAGCGTCGAATGTCATTTTATGTTATAATCAGTGTGTCAAAACTGATAAGGAGGTTATTTCAGTTTGGTGAGTATCAGGATTGCAAAGCATCTCTTAAAATAATTTATATAGACGGGTTCGGGAGGTTATCGAAAGCAATTAGTATTAATGTTAAGAATGTCGCCATTAAGTAGATAAGTTTTAACAATTTCTCGTTCCGAGCGCATGTACACAGATTACATTAAGCACACAGAAATGTTACAAGAAATTATTGAAATATTATAGAAACCGCAGAAAAACTGGTTGTACCTTGTTGAACATTTAATATCAAGTTTATTTAGTCTTTTTCTATCTGTTATATTGCACACCTGTTGCGCGGCCTAACAGAACAACCGATCATGCCACATATTTCTGTCTTTATCGGCTATTATCATAGCTAGCAGATCTTTAAAACTGGTTCTAGCTATTTTTAGTAAATTGTCAAGTGTGTTTTGTTAGCCATTGTTTACAGATTTTTATTAGCTCGAGCTCCACATGAGAACTTGGAAAAAAATCAATTTTTGCGCAATAAACAAGCGGCAAAATTAAGATATATCTTGGAAGCCTTCGGCCATCAACGTCCTTGCTTTAATGAAAAAGCGCAAATTGTAAAAGAACCACCGCAAACGGCCACACAACGAGATCAAGTTACCTCCGGCCGTGGATTTCTTGTTCTTTTTTAAAATCAACATAAACAGACTTTTCTCACCCGCGACCGAGATCGAGTGTGCTTCGTTAAAGCGCTTCCCGATCCGGGGCGCGTTGACGCGAAACCCACCCTGAATCGAATCGCCTCGAAAACTCCCACGGTTCGCAGGCGGGTACGACTCGCATAATCGCACACCGAGTGTAATCTGCAAAATCTCAGGCTTGTTAGCGGCTGGTGGTCTTTGCCGAGCCGCGATGAAGTCATAACTTTACTTTTTGTTCCTCCGGAGGACTCTGTGATTATGCCCCATCATTTATTCTCTAACAAGCCGCCTTTGAGCCTTGAGTCATCGCGAAACTTGCAGCGGTGCAGGTGATTTTAGGAAAAAAATTGCAATTAAAGTCGCATACTGGCGGACGTGGTTTTTTGCTGCTTATCCACAAATAAATTTACGCATACTGGTTCCAATTATGAATATTAAATCATGTAAGTATGCGTAGAAAAAATTTCGCGCCTTTGGTAGACACACAGGCGATTACATAGATACACACTTTTTAGGGTCTTTTTTATGATCCAATAATTTTAAATAACGTTGTCCTATTAGGATAGGTTTAGTAATTTAATCAAAAACAGTTTGAAAAATGTAGGATTTTATGATGATTATAAAGTGATTGTGGGTTCTATTGAGCGACTGGTATACAATAAAAATAGTCTTTCGAGTGTTTCCATTCAAAATTTCAAGATCTAATTAAAAAAAAAGCAGCACAATTGTGTGTATACACAAAATACACAACGATTATAATTTTTTGGGCAAATTATTTGTTGATAATAATTTTACAGACAAAGTGATTGTATAATCATTTTAATGGTGATCAAAATTACGAATTATTACCTTAAAAGAAAACAATTGTAACCCGCATTTATAAAATTCTGATTACATGAACGGATGTAAACACCGATTATTTTGCGATTACTCCTTGATTCCTTCGTTATTTAAAAATATTTTTCATTTTTATTTCTAAATATTAAAACATCTGATTATAGGAATATTGCCATAGCTTAAGCTAGTAATGATTTTGTGTAATCCGTGATTATAATACTGTAATCAATGGTATAATAGAACAATTGTCAGTTTATTTGACTAAATACCCTTATATCTAAATCATACAAAGAACGCGAAAATGATAAATTAAAGTGATGTCTGTTTTTTACTATCAATTATTGATTATTCGTATATTAAAAAACGACTTTCAAATAATCAAATAAACAAATACTATTAAAAAACCACAAACTTTGTATGACGTTTCGTTTGGCTTAAAAATTCAATAAAGTGCAATTACTTTTCGTGAATGTTTGTTAATTACTTTCCGAAATAACTAACAACTTAATTAAATTTGGCGACTGGGCAACGGCGGGCAATTTCATGTTTCATAACCATTCACTGCGGTAGAAAATCGAATGCAATTAACGCAGTCAGGCAAATGTAAAAGGAGAGGTGTCAAGAAAGCTCATAATAGTCGTTAATTAGGGTTATTAATAAGCAAGTCAATAAACGCGTTACTTTGTGAGCGTGTGCGATATTTCTAGAACACCGCGTCGGAGATTCAAGTGGCTTAAAGCTTTTGCTGCTTTTATTCAGTTGTCTATGAAAGTGTGAACATCTGGCTCCAATAATGAATGCAAATGCAGTTCTGAAACTGAGAAAGTTGCATTCGGTTTTTAGATTTCTTTTCTGAAACACCCTGTAGCTTAGAGTAGCATAGAATTGCTTAGGATTTTTTAGGGCCACCCTGTAGGGCACAACATTTTATTATTGACCTTAGTGGGTTAGATCATTTTGTTGCCCCTTCAAAATATTTCTAAAACCACCCTGAATTATTAAATATTGATAAATCATCTCTATATCCAAAAGTGTCTTGTAAACCATCAGGCAGCTCTTGAAAGTGTTAGTACGGGGAAATCCATTTTGTAGTTGCATAAAGTGTTATATGTATTTATTTTCAAATTTTTATGTTCACCCTGTAGTTTAAAATAAGAACAAATTGCATATAGCTATTTTGAGCTTTCCTGTTGGTTCTTGTAATCCTGACTGGGTTAGTTTTTAAATCTTATTTATAATTTTTTGAATGATCGTGTTTTAATATGTATTTCGAAAAACTAACTCTAACTATGTTAGAGTGTTTAAGACATATTATACAGTTTTAAATAACTCTGAAGTATGTAGAGCATTGTATAATTCAACAAGGTTTTTTTATTAACTGACGCTTGGAATCTACGGACCCACCTTATGTGTATGTAGTGTTTATTTATTATTTATTAAAGTAACTCTAAATTCATCGGAACCTTATGTAAAGATTTGTTTTGAAAGCACCACGTATAATTAAATGGCCACAGAAAATGTTTGAAACCGTCCTGCAACACCTTGAAAAATTTTTTTCTAACTTATGAATGTGCTAGACATTTTTGCTTCTATCCTCTAATTTGGTACAACATTCTAAACTATCACCTAGCTTCTAAAAAATAAAACATGTAAGTACATTAGCAGAAATTCACCTCGTACATTATTTTAAATTTATTTCGGTTTTTGCTGGTCACTCTGTATCACCGGCATTCTTTAAACGCACATATTTGAATATGTCAGTGTTGTGATTGTTGATAAGCGGCGTTTGATAAGTCGAAGCTGCATTTGTCTATGTCAAAGTTTCATCAGAGCTGTCAGATGTGATGCGTATGACATATGTATGCGCAATTAATTTTTCTTTTCAAGATACCAAATAATCTTCTTTGACCCGCTAATCTGATGCGAGTATTTACGCAAAATACAGTTTATAAATACCACCGTCTGTCCAACAATATTATTATTGATGGTTCTCTGAATTTGCTTTATGTTTGTATCAATATGGTAATCTCCCAAAATAGAGAAATCCGAAAGGTTTATCTTAGCTTTTTTAATCCGGTTCGAATTAGTTTTCCATTATTTTTGCGATGGTATTCATATAATATTTGTAGTCTGAATATATTTTTTAAAGTGATCTTTAAAATAGACCAGCGCAAGCCTTGTGAATAGAAACGAGGGAAAAGCCTTTTAATCAGTGTACTGTACAGGTGGATAGAGGAGAAATCTTTGAAATTGTATAACAGTAAAACACAAATGAACAACCGCAAGAGTCGTTATAATGCACAAAGATACTAGAACAGATTTTGAAACTACAACCCTTAGTAATTTTTATACAAAAATTAAAATTATCCCTTTGTGTGGGTGAAAATTCTAGCAGAAGGATGGTAAATGTAAAAGTGTGAGCAGCTTTTACAGATGTCGAAGATCAGTGCCTAGAGTGTACACTGATCTTTAAGGGCAAGTTTAAAAATGAGAAATAGAAATAATATTGTGGAATCAGAGAAAATATAGGTTTTTCTGTATGAAATTAATTAAACAGCAAAAAAACATGTATATATAGATTCAATCTTCTTCTTCGAGTATTTTGGCTCTTACGAGACGTAGCAATCTGCTCTTCTACGCCTGTGTTACGCGTTATAAAGTACCCCAGGCTTACTGGACCTACAGCTTAATGTGGATCCCAAATCACGGGAAGTGTAAACACTTCTAGTCCAGAGAAAATTTGTTAGGCAGAATACCTCGTTGGTTTGCTATTACTTTGCGAGAAAGAGCGGCCGTTAACAATCCGATGTTCCGGAACTGCGAATTGAACCCTAGACCTTCAGCGTGGAAGTCTAACGCGCCGTTAGCCCAGGGTCGCCTCAATTCAAATTCGATACAAAGTAGAAACCTACATAAAAGTTAAATGTACGTAATCTCGATACCCTTCATATATTATTAAAAATTATGGATTATATTATTATTGCAGATGTTAAAATCAACACTTCCCTGAATGGACTTCAAAGTCCATTTTTAACAATGAATATTCAAAAAGTACGATTATTTAGGTACAAATTGATACCGACGGAAATCTTGTTATGTAAAAGCACAAAGGCGAAAAATTCATAATTAGTTAAACTTGTGAAAAGCTACCAACATATGAATATGAGCAATTTAAGTACACCTTGACGGAAATTCTAAAAACTCTGAACATACCCTGGTGAAAAGCTCCAGAAATATCAGTATACCAGAGAAAAGCGTGAAAATTATAAAACCACATTGGTGATAAGCCATACAAAATTCACAGTGGGGAAAAACCTTTTAAAAACAACTGTGCTTTGATGAAGCAACGCTTTCATTTCAGCCGTCGCGAATATGTTTTCAGGGCGCAAGGCAGGTGTTTCTAACCTTTGATCTATTTTGGTGCTCCGAAAAAAGCAGCAAGCAGGAAAATTATGCAGAGCAAGGTTTCCAACATGCTGGTGGTCTAGAGGAGGAATGCAACTAGTGTACTAATTGAGTTATGACACTGGCGTGTAAATGCGTAAACATGGCGCTAATTCTGGAGTGCATTTCGTGCACAAGTTTCACGCCGTCCTGCTCTTGCAGCCCGCCGCCAGCGGCACTAAAGGCGTAAAGGCCCGTGCTAATGCTAAAGTCGTTATCGCTCTGCTGCTGCAACAGCTGGATCAGTTGCACTTGCTGACAGCTATATGGCCGTAACCACTTGTGGGACCTCACACACTCATAAAGCTCTGACCTCTGGGGCTTCTTTTTCGAGGACTCACTTGTTACACCAATAACGAGCTCTCCTCGAACATCTGCGCTGATTTTTCTAGGTTTGAGTTCAAGGAAAATCGTTCGAATACGTGGAATATTTTTAGAACGTACTGTTCTTCAGGCAAGCACGCATTCACACGTCACAGGCGATGGCCAAGGGCGCCGAAAATTAAAGGACGCCAGCAAGTAGTTTGCTTTTAACGAATAAAAGGTTTGGTTACGCGGAATATCAGAAGAGGCTATTTATAATTACTAAAAAAAGATAAGTAAGGTTGTTGCTCATACCAAGCTTTTGCTGCCGAAGAGAATGTATTAGCATGATACACGCAGTGGACAAGGGTGCAGAAATTTCATGGATGCCTACTGGAAAAACTTGTAAAACTTAAAAGTAATTTGAGCTGTTAATTAAGGAATACTAAGATTTAAGAAAATAAGCTTTACTTTTGCATAATAATGTACTTATATCAACAAGGCACGTGCAATGAGTAAAGCTCATGAAGCTGTACAGCTGATGTTACATGATTGAATTTTAATCGGTTTTGGCGACAAGAATGTACTTGCGCTGAATAGACCCAAAGTGCAGAAAATTAGAGGAAGCGTACTTGTAATATGTAAAGAAACAAGCAAACAATTTATGTTGGCAGATGTGAAACCTGATAAGTATGAATTACGTTCGGGAAACAAATATTTATAATGATAGGAATGTATCTATAAGGCACGGATAACAACTAAGAAGCTGTAAAATTTAAAGATCGCTTTAACTTGCAAGTTTTAAATAAACAAAAAATAAATGTAAAATAGTTTATGTTGTCAATTACTGAAATTTGAATTTCTAATATTTGTCCCATATTTTTTTGTAATGAGAACTAAGTTCTGATTCTGATGTGGAAACCGAAATCCTGTGGCGATACGAGAGTATCTATAACATAGAAGTATTGCCGAAGGCAAAACTTAGAATTAATAAAAAAATTAATAAATAATTTATGATGTCAATTACGCTAACTTTAATTAATAATAAATGATAAGCATATATTGTAATATTGAAACCGTAACAATATGGCGATAAGGTCTGCAAGGCGGAGGCGCTGGCCAAGGGTGTTGAAAATTATATACCTATAAATAAACCAAAATAAACTAAAAAATGATTTATGAAGTCAATTAAATGTTTATTAAGTGATAAGCCTACGTTGTGTTAAAAAAACGAAACATTTTGGCGATAGAAATTTATCATCAACAAGCCACACGGTAATGATGAACGTTGTTAAGCTGCAAACGTGTTTAAGGGGCAAATATTTTTAAGCTGTAACAATATTTAACCTGTAATCATATTTAAGCTGAAAATATTAAGATGACAACATTATAAATTTGCAAACATTTTAAACTACAAATAATTTCACGCTGCTAGCTTATTCAACTGCAAACGTTTTCAAACTGCAATAATTTTTAAAGCGTAGACATTTTTAAGTTGTAATAATATTTTTAAGCTGCAATCATATTTAGGATCCAAACATTTTTAAGCTAATATCACTTTAAAGTTGCAATCACTGTTAAGGTGGAAACATAACTACAATCATTTTTAAAAGTAAACGTTTATAATTTGAAATAAATTTTAAGGCGCAAACATTTTTCCGTTGCGATTATTTTTAAAGCTGCAATCATTTTTGAGGTGGATCATTTTCTAATTAGCAAACATTTTAAGGCGCAAACAATTTTAAGCTGCAATTTAATTTTTAAAGCGCAGACTTTTTTAGGCTGCAGTTATGTGTAAGATTTTAATTAGCAATTATTTTCAAACTACAATTATTTTAAGCATTAAACATTTTTAATTTTTAATAATTTTTAAGGAGCAAACATGTTTAAGTTGCAATCATTTTTAAGCTCCAATCATTTTAAACTGTAATAATGTTTAAGGCGCTAACATTTTTAATTAGCTATTATTTTTAAACTGCAACAATTTTTCAGGTGAAATAATTTTTAAGTTGCATATAGTTTTAAGCTGCAGTTATTTTTAAGGCGCTACATTTTTACGCTATAATCATTTTTAAGCTGAAATCATTTTTAAGGTGCTAACATTTTTAATTAGCAATCATTTTTAAGCTAAAACATTTTTAAGGTGGAAAGCTTTTTAATTTGCAAACATTTTAAGGTGTAAATATTTTTAAGGTGCAAACATTTTTAAGCGTCAATCATTTTTAAAGAGCAATAATTTTTAAGCTGCAATCATTTTTAAGATGTAAACATTTTAAATTTGCAAACATTTTAAACTGCAAGCAATTTTACGCTGCTAGCATATTCAACTGCAAACGTCTTCAAACTGCAATAATTTTTAAAGCGTAGACATTTTTAAGTTGTAATCATATTTTTAAGCTGCAATCATATGTAAGATCCAAACATTTTTAAGCTAATATCACTTTAAAGTTGCAATCATTTTTATGGTGCAAACATTTTCAATTAGCAAACATTTTAAGGCGCAAACAATTTTAAGCTGCTATTTCATTTTTAAGGCGCAGTCATTTTTAGGCTGCAATCATGTTTAAGCCGCAAACATTTTAAATTGTCTATTATTTTTAAACTACAATCATTTTTAAACAGTAAACTTTTATAATTTGTAATAAATTTTAAGGAGCAAACATTTTTAAGTTGCGGTCATTTGTAAAGTTGCATCATTTTCTAATTAGCAAACATTTTAAGGAGCAAACAATTTCATTTTTAAAGCGCAGACATTTTAGGCTGCAATCATGTTTAAGCCGCAAACATATTTAATTGTCTATTATTTTTAAACTACAATAATTTCTAAACAGTGAACGTTTATAATTTGTAATACATTTTAAGGCGCAAACATTCTTACATTGCGGTCATTTTTAAAGCTGCAATCATTTTTAGGCGAATCATTTTCTAATTAGCAAACATTTTAAGGCGCAAACAAATTCAGTTTTAAAACGCATACATTTTGTAGGCTGCAGTTATGAGTAAACCGCAAACATTTTAATTAGCAATTATTTTCAAGCGACAATCATTTTTAATTTGTAATAATTTTTAAGGAGCAAACAGTTTTAAGCTGCGATTATTTTTAAAGCTGCAATCATTTTAAGGCGTAACACTTGATAATTAGCAAACATTTTAAGGTGCAAATATTTTATTTTTTAACGATTTTCAGCTGTTATCATGTTTAAGACGCTAACATTTTTAATTGGCTATTAATTTTAAACTGCAACCATTTTTCAGGTGCAATAATTTTAAAGTTGCGAACATTTTCAAACTGCAGTTATTTTTAAGGCGCTACATTTTTTAAGCTGTAATCATTTTTAAGCTGCAATCATTTTTAAAGTGCTAACATTTTTAATTATCAATCATTTTTAGGAAGCACACATTCTTAAACTGAAATAATTTTTATGGTGCAAACATTTTTAAGGTGGAAAGCTTTTTAATTTGCAGACATTTTAAGCTGTAAATATTTTTAAGGTGCAAACATTTTTAAGTCCCAATCATTTTTAAGCAGCAATCATGTTCAAGGCGCAAACATTTGAATTAGCGATTAATTTTAAACTGCAGCAATTTTTCAGGGGCAATAATTTTAAGTTGCAAATATTTATAAACTGCAGTTATTTTTAGGGCGCTACATTTTTTATGCTATAATCGTTTTTAAGCTGCAGTAATTTTTAAGGTGCTAACATTTTTAATTAGCAATCATTTTTAAGCAGCAAACATTTTTAAACTGAAATAATTTTAAAGGTACAAACATGTTTAAAGTGGAAATCTTTTTAATTTTCAAACATTTGAAGGTGTAAATATTTTTAAGGTGCAAACATGTTTAAGTCCCAATCATTTTAAGCAGCAATCTTGTTTAAGGCGCAAACATTTTAATTATCGATTAATTTTAAACTCCAAACATTTTTCAGGTGCAATAATTTTTAAGTTGTAAACATTTTTTAGCTACAATCATTTTAAAGATGAAACATTTTTAATTTGAAAACATTTTAAGTAGTACCAATGTTATTAAGGTGCTAACGCGTTTTGGCATTTTTATGCCGTCTGCGATCAAATGTTTAAATAAACTGGAGTTGCATTTTTAAGCAAAATTTAAATGGCCGCCTGAGAAATCTAACGGATACTATTTGGCACAAGTACTGGTTGTTTCGTCTGCACAATTTCGACAACGTTAAACGAAGAAAAAAATCCAAAAATAATACATAAACATGAATCTACCAGCGTTTCCTTTCATCTCTCGTGATGATGCTCATTAACCATCGTTTTTTTTTTGTCGCATCATAAACCATACAGATTTGCTTCAAAAAAGCGGCCTGCAGAAGCAAAAAAGATTTCATATAAATGGGGCATGGAAAGTTTTACAGTTAATGTTGTTTTAAGTCGATGATGATAGTTTGATAGTGTCATTGCCAGGCCAGAGCCAGATCTATCTGGTTGGCAAGTTGCAAGCTACACAGCAGCAGCAGCAGCAGGAATATTCGATGCGTGACCAACTGTGTAGGCTGGAAAGCAGCGCCATGCTGTCTGCTAAGTCCTGCTGGCATATACGTGCTCGTATAATAACTGGCCTTCGTACCAGAACTTGTTGCAAGAATGAGCAGAATTAATGATTACATGTGGCGAAACACCGCTCACTTCGATATGTATGCGAAATTGCACTTCATTTATATACTTAGACGCGTATCTGTTTGCTACTTTCTCATCATGTTGCAAAAAGGCGAACAATTACATTTCTGCGCCATTCTTCTTTTCTTGCTTTGGCAATACCCCGTAGAGTTGTCCTTGTTCACGCGCCTGGCCAAGGGATGCTAATATTCCAAACAAAATTTATAAACTTCTGAAAGTATGAATTTTGTTTTCAAAAAATTTTTTTCAATACTTATTAAGCTATCGGTATAGATACAAAGGTGTTGATGTTTTCTAATTTACTGATCCGTTTTTCTTTGAATTATGCGAACCCTGCTCAAGAAGTTAATGGTTTTATTTAAATTAAGCGATCCTTGTAGAAGCGAATGCCGCACTAGCACGCTTTTACTTTCTTGCCAATTTAACGTTTAATTTCATCAATTTTATAATTGTATAGTGATCTTTCTAGCACCAGCGGGGCTTGTTTGATTAACTGCAACTTTAACCATACCAGTTTGGGCTATAGGATGATCTTATAATTTATTGACTGCTATTTTTCTGCGGTTTATTATTTTTCCAACGAGCGTTTAAAGATAAAAAAATATTCATTTCCGAAAAAGCAATGGCTAAGTTCCACTGACAGTTCCAGCTTTGCATAATTCGCCTAATTACCAGTTATATCTCTTATGATAGGCACCACTGTTTAAGATGTCGTGGCTGTTTGCTGTTTTCTATTTAAGTTCAAGTTGAAGAGAACTGTTGAACTGTTTCAGTTTTAGCAGCGCACTTAATTAACTAAAAGTTTCACCCTTTATAAAGTTTTTTTTTATTCAAGTGAAGCCTAAACGAGTGGTTTTCATGTCGCGGTTTACTTTTCTGGCTCTGTATTTTATTTCTCTTAAAAACGGTCCTTGGCTAAAAGGTTTCTGATAAATTGGTTCTAATTTCTTCAAAATCTGCCATGGATATAAAGGAGAGGAGACTCTCTATCTATAACTATCTTTTATGGCGTATGCTGTGCCCTACTATTTTTGGCTTTCTTGTTAACTGTCAACTTAGCAATCCATTTTCTCTTCGTTAAATTCTTCTTCGAGTGCTTTATTTCTTACGCGACGCAGCGATCTTCGCTCCTCTCCTATGCGTGTGTTGCGTGGTTAAAGTCTCGCAGACATAGAAGACCTACAGCTTAACGTGGGCTCCGAACCACGGGAAGTGTAAATGCTTCTACTTCGGAGAAAATTTACTAGGCAGAATACTTCGCTGGTTTGTCATTGGCTTGCGAGGGAGAACGGCCGTTAATAATCCGATGTTCCGGTACTGGGAATTGAACCCTTAGCTGGCGGCCACCTCCTCAACTAATCTACCCAAAAGATGCTACTTAAAGTTTCTTTTATGCTGAAGGAGCCATCTCATGGGTAACTTACTGACCTTTTCTTCTTCCAGTAGGCGTTCTCTACTGGAAAAGTTTCTGGTTAAAACTTCCTCAGAAGGTTATGGTAAGAATGTTAAGAAAGGGTTACTCATTTGTCTGGTTAGTTTCATAGTGAGTGTTGTTTCATGGAAGGCGCTAAATAAGGTCGTGTTATGATTTTTTTATTCTTTTCGTTTAAGTAGGGATCCAATTTTATCTATCTACTTTCTTCTTTAACCGACCCCAAGGAAGTTGCTCTTCAAGAATTCCTTATACTGAATGATTGTAATTCGAGTGGCTTCATTTCACAGACTGATTTTCTTATCAGTTACATGTTGTTAGTTTATGGGTTTCGGAAAAGAGGTTATAGCTTAGAGACCTAGTAGGAGGTAATTCTTTGCCTGGTTATTTTTTGTTCTTTTACTTTAAGCGATTTTTAGCGGCGGCTTTTTTTCTACTGAATGATCCTCAAATTAGTGGCTTCCATTTACATGATCTTGGGCTGAAAACTCCTCGGAAGCTCTTGATGGGGATACCAAGGAAAAATCATTTCGTTTTGGTTTACCTATAATATCTAATGTCCCTTTGCGCTCGACGATGAACTTCTTGAAGCAGCTGTCTTATTTTTATTTGTTTTCTGGTTTGTTGGACGTAAGTTTTTATATGTTCATGCATAGCCGAGTTATCAGAGATGTTCTTTCCTATGAAGCCCTGCCTAATTAGTGGTTTCCGATTCAAGAACTGTTTATACAGTGTCCTGGGTCAAGTCATGCTTCGGTTGCCAAGGAGGGACAGTGAGTTTCTTGTTTCATTGCCTTCATGCGTGATATTATTAATATACGAATGAAAATAAAGAACACGATATTTAACCCCGTCCCATTTGCATACTGCGCAGAAGTTTTTGGCTTTGAAGCGTTAAATCTGTCAGCAAGAGTGTCAGAGCGGTCTAGACGAATAAATTAGGGACTTTTGGCAAATAGACATAATTCTTGCCAAAATTTTGCACTTTTTCTCTCAGTATTACATATGTACGTATATTTATTTTTCCGGTCAGTGCATAATAACGCTGTCCGCAAGTCGAAAATAAATAGGACTTACCCTACATTTATCATGTAACTTTGAACGCAATTATAAATAGACTACACTTGGACTAAGGACACGGTGCTTCAAAGTGCTCTATTTATAGCGCGATCGTTTTTAATTTTTCAATCATCTTGTTAAAAAATTTGTTGCTATTTGCAGACTTTCCTTCAGTCAATGAAGATCCTGATTGCAACGTCCTATGATAAACTTAATCAAGGCGAGTAAAGTTCGTTGCTGACAGGAATTCAAAGCAATAAACGCATACGCCCATATATACATGGTAGTTCGCAGAAACTGCTTTCTGCAAGCGACTTAATAATTTTTGATACCCCACTAAATATTAATTTTTCCAAACACGCCTTGTATATTATCATGATATCTGAATGTAGAGACAGCTTTTTAATTATGTATACCTTGTATAAGAACTACTACTATATAAGTTTAAGAGAAGACAATTTAACACAGTTCTTGTTCCCCAACCAATTGTGCGTTAACTTTCAGTGAACCACCCTGTACGTACAAGTACGCATGAGATAAAATCTAAAACACTTCGTCGAGAAACTCTCGTTATTTTATCCTTTCCAAGTTCTCACGCCCACGTTTGTGCAAGAAATGGCAATTTTTTATCGTAATGGTAGACCTTGTGACGTGTAACGTTTCTTAGGTGGCCTATCTCCGTGTACATATCGGATACACGAATCGATATGGTTCCATTCAGCAGAGTCATTCATGAAAATTCTTCCGGGAATATTTTTAGAATCTTGTTATTTGGCATTGGCTGAAGTGAGACGAGGTAAATACATTTCAGTAATTAATTGAGTTTGCTTATTGAGTTACCGCTAGTTCTGTTTACGCAATTAATGATTAACGTTATAGATTTTTCTTAGATCCCGCATTTGTTAGCAAAAAGTTTGCAGCATTTCTATAATGTTCGAAAACAAAACGTGGGCGGTAATTAATATTAAATTAAAATATTAAACAATTTACGGAATATCTGAAATTCATAAACTGTAAGTTAATTAAAAATATAAAATTATGGGAAAAATAACAAAGCGAATTAAATGGACAGTTTTAATATGTGCTCCACGGTATCTTCTTCACTTCATCATATTTTAAACACATTATAGAAGTACATCACCAACAGAAAATTTAAAACCCGGGGGTGTTGATAAAATTAAACTTTGTAATAAAATTGCTAAACGTCATATATAGGTCAAACGTTACAAAGTTACAAAATGTTTTGAAGAAATTATTTTCTATTACAAATGATAACATTAAATTTTTATGATCTATGGAAATTTTCATTCAAGTAATAGTTTACTATGTTTCTTATTTAATTACTTATCGATATTTTCAAACCTTGAAGACAACATGGTCTGTGTTTGAGGTTAATAAAACTTAAGTGCGTTTGCACAGTTAAATTTGCAATCGCATTATGTCAAATTAGAATTATAAATAGAAAATTTCGGTTCTGGATATCTGTAAAGAAAATCAGTTAGTGATTAAGGAAATACATGGCCTACTTGATGAACCTCGGGCTAGAATCACAAGTTCAATGTGATTGGGTTCCGATTAGTTAACAGTTATTAATTAGAACTAGATTGATAATGAGAGCCTTCTGAAACTGAAACTTTGTACTGGTCAGAAAACGATGACGTTAGAAACGATTAGATAACCAAATTTGGTTCATCGCCTCATAGTGTGCAAACTTTAACAGCAGGACTTGTTGGTTTAATTATTAATCTAACAGTCATGTTTATTTTGGTTTTATGTAACAAATATTTTCAATTAAGCGAAAGTGTTATACTACAACTTGCTGTATTGGACTTTTTTATATTATCTAATTTTTTAAATATTAAACAAGTTAATTAGGCCAGGTATGACCTAAGGCTGGGCGTTTATGTATTATTTAGCCTATTTGGAAAATTTATGATGTCAAGAATTAATTGGGAAAACGCGCTAATAACATATAATTCCATTATTAGACAGATTTTAGTCACAGTTCTATGAAATCCGCAATTGTCTTGCGTGATATTGCAAAAATAATTGTCGCGTTAATGACGGATTGTTAATTACAAAACCGGAATGTATCTACTACGATGCAATGTCTATATTATTTATTGTACTTATTATACGACCATATTAACTACATCAGTAACGTCAATACGCGAACGTGCTTGCATAATGAACCAAAAGTGAAATGTGTAAGCAAAGGCGGGGGTGCTTTGAAAGACAAGAGACTACTAATTCGTGGCGTAGGTTGCGATCAGTAAACTGCGTTGTGATTTTACACCTATCTGTTTTGACTCACTTTTATAAATAAACAGAGAAAAATCAAAAATTTTAGCGTAGCTTGTTAAACTAGTTTATTGATTTTTCAGACGGTTGTAGCACCCATATTTTGGTGTAGAGCAATATAAATAAATTTTGTACACTTTGTCCTATATATACCGTGTACAGTTGGAGCAATCTATTTCATAGACATATACCATTTTTGAGCATAGATGTGATATACAAGTCATATTGCGTGGCGTTTCAATTCACAGCTTCAATTTGTTTGTCCGATGTATGATATAGGTATTACATTTATAACAAGTCGTTTAGAAAACAACAACATTTTATGTTATATGAATTATAACTTTTTCTTAATTCTAATTAGACTGTCCTATGGACTGTATGAGAACGGATAATTTTGCAAAGTTTTCCAAAATTAGGTAAATATAGTATTGTATTGCTAATAATACCAAAATAAAAAGCTTGCATGTTTGTCCTATATATGATAGAATACAACCGAAACCATTCGTTTCGACAACACATTAAATTTAATACACATTAAGTTATATGGTGTACGTAAAGCATATCGTAATTTACTGTTAATATTACATTTAACATGCAATTTCAAGAATATCTCCAAATGCCTCTTATCAAAACTTTGCCTTTGTGTTAGAGTAATAATATCTTTGTGTTTATTTCATCTGTATTAACAACAAAGGGAGGGAAAATTTTGTTTATTGTTTGCGACGTTACACTTCCAATACTTTATTGTATACGCCCATTCAATTTTGTATGCGTTTGTCCTGTATATGATATATTACATTTACAACAAATAATGTCTGTCTGTTACATTATTTATAGCTTCTTGTTAATTTCCTTTTGGTATTATACAGTTAACCCATCGTTTCTGTTTCAAAAATCAAATTAATTTAATAGTATAGTAATAAAATTTCAATTGAAAAGCTTATTTGTTTGCTACTTACTCCGTAGTTGGAATAATGTGTTTTATAAACCCTTCCACGCCTGCGCTTAAACTAGTTTGTCCTGTGTATGATGCAGTACATTAGAGCAAGCTGTTTATAAAACACTTGAAATTTTTTTTCTTTTTGTGTTCCTTTAATTGAAGCTGGTTTTGGTTTGTCTGGGGATACTACATTATAGTTAGAAGCTGATCTCCATCTGATCTGGTAAAATGATTCCTTTATAGACGAAACAATTTATTTGGAGAATAATTTGGAATTGAAGTTAGTATTTTAGAACTACGCCAGATATTGAGGTTAATACTATCACATCACTTCCAAAATATATGAAAGGAAGACACAACTGCTTCATTCTTTTATTTTCTTTACATCGCACTATCTATGCCATGTATTTTGTCGATTATACCCTTAAACCAGTAGGACCATTTACTTCATATTACAGATAAACAAACCTGTTATATAAACATATACATAATTTGTCTAATCTGTTAGTAGACTTTTCTGTTTTATCGCGTATATTTTTATCTAGTTTGTCCTATGTATATCGTAGTACAGCTTAAATAACTTATTTTTTAACAATTCCCCTGATTTTACTGTATCTTATCAAAACAATTTTTACAAAGTAAACTTATATTAAATAACAGTTGCCGCTGTAACTGTTTTATGAGTGTAATGCAGCTAAACATACGAATTCGTCACGTTCCAAAACGAAAGGTGTTAAAAGTTTAAGTTGACACAACCTGGGTCGCAATCCCTTACTCCAATTCTGACGCAACTTTGACGGAATTTTCGGTAACTTTTATGTCTAAAGATTTCGAAGGTTACTTAAGTAACAAGAAGAATTATTTGCCGGCACTTTCTCCGCGAAACAAGAGCAAAATTCAAAACCAAGTTTGTACATTTGAAATGCTACACCGCCGGTTCAGCGAGTTTCAGAAGTAAATCCACAGGTAGCCAAGTAAGTATTCCATTGTAATTTTGATTGAAGTTTCCTTTCGCTTTGATGTTCATAAATGAATTTTATACGAGTGGGAGGAAACTGCAAGGTGTTAAAGGTCTACGATTTTATTTGTTTAAGATCGCACTGGTGAAAGTGTATTTTAAACTCAGACATGCAAATTTATGTTTATTTTCCTGGAGTTTTCGGATTTAGTTTAATTTTTATTTCCAGTGCTTTGGCTTTGCTTCTTTTCCGGATTTATTTGCTGGCTGCCAGCTTGGAACATGTTTACTTTCGAAATGGAAAATTAGAAACGGATTCGAGTGGGATTTCTCAAATTAGATGCAGAAATTTTAGACATCTTACTTGCAGTGGTGTAGGAGTGCAAATTAGATCAAATGAATTTCTAAGTCAATTTTTTGGGCTGGGAAATGTGGGCGGGACTAATCACGTGCGCCACTGGTTTACTTAGGAGTCAATTTACAAATTTTTCCGTGTCTATTTACGGATTCTAAAAGAAACTATTTAAAGCACAAGATTTTAAACCGTAGGATTGTTGACGTCACGTGTCATTGACGAATGTCTACCTGCGGCTTCTTCGTCAGCCCTTTCTGAGAATTGACAAGTGTAATAGGATTGTCTTCTTAGAATTGTGCGGTTTTAGTTTTGGGAGTTATTGTCAAAAATTTGCTAATAACTATTATATATACTGTTGTATATTTTTCACCGTGGGATTTTAAAAAATATTTCCGTCTTATTTTTGTTTACCCAACTATTAATGTGGGTTTGTAACACCCTGTATTTGATATTAATTGATAATTAATTTGTTTTATATTTTAATAAAACAACAGTAGAAATTTGCAAGAAAAAAATTTAAAATCTATAAAGAAAAATAAATTATTTGAAATCCCAAATACTGTGACTAATGTCAGAATCCTCCGTATATATTCATATGAAATTATAAGAATTGGAATTATCCTAAATAAAATCTATATAAATAGAAATAAACTTAAATTAATTTTCTTAAAGTTTTCAAAATAATACGTTAAATAAAAATAATTGTACCACTTTTAGGTATCACACCCAGTATATGTGTTTCAACAATGATTTCGTTCTATATTATTTATGAATTTTGCATCCAAGTGTAATGATTTAATTTTTGGATAAGTGTTGTATGGTTTATTAGTTAAACATCCTGTATGTCTTTATCGGAGCAAATTAAATGTTGGTATTTTGGTACCTGATATGACCTTTTATTTTTTGACGATAAAAGTCTTTAAAATTTGTCATTTTTATAGGTTAGGTAAACACCCGGTATAGCGATGATTTACTATTTTAAAGGAAGGTTTCCTACATTGTTTATATTCAAAATGGAATTGCGAAATCTTCTACTTAGTTTAAAATAATATGTTATTCTCATATCATTTTATGTAGTATTTTTCTAATGATAGTGAAGTTATTGCCCTATTTATGTTAGCGTCAAACAAGTTACTATTTTAGAACAAATTTCTGGAAGACTCTGTATTGGATTGTTTGTATAACTTTTATATTGAAATTAGGAGTTTAATTAATTATCTAGCATACTTTTTAATTATTAAGAGTAAGTGATTATTTATGTAGATGATAAAATACCTTGTACATTAAAAAACATAAGATATGATAAAAACAAACATGAAACTTACATTTGATTGTTGTAAAACTGAAGTGGAAGACAGAAAAAGCTCCAAAATTTTCTCTGAAGAATATGCACTACGATTTAACAATTTAAATCCACCAACTGAATTAGTTTGTGTAAATAAATATTTCAGTAACTGTTATTTGTTATTATTAAGTACAAAAATAAGTATATCGTTTATTATTAAGTACTTATTTTAATACTATTATTATTGTGTGATAATAACAATATTTGATTAAAAAATTGGCAACGTTTACACGATTTGGCACAACCGGTTGAATTATGTTAAAAAATCACCGGGAAATGATGAAATCTGGGCTCTGCTCTCGGTTCCGAACCTGATTTCCGGGTTCTCGAAGTTTTTTGAAAAATTTCCGTTAAATTCCGCCGATTTTTGGCGGGCGATAATAGCTAATAACCGACTGGTGTCCCGTTTGTCACTGGTGCAATTCGATTTCAACACTATGTATGTACACTGGGTTTCGACTTCGTCTGACTTTCGGATCTAGCACGTAAAAGCGGATACCCACACGTGGTTCTTTCTGCAGAAGTGGAGAAACATTGGTAAAGTCGGCTCCAGAGGCTGTCATATGTAGAATACTACGGTTACGTCATGGAAGTGGGGACTGAGCATACTGGGTAATGGTTTGATCTCCTACAGATTTTTGTTTAATCGGAAATTTGTTTCTCGCTAATGTATTTGTGGGATACAACGCGATCGATTTGTGATTTTTATTAACCCATTTTCTAGTAATAATTTTCAGGCGCCCTTCACTGAATTTTTAAGCATTAGTCAATCATTTTTTTTGTATATGTATTTGTAAATTATAATTATTATTAAATATTTTTTTATTAATTTTGAATGAGTTCACATAATTATATAATTGAAGAAGGTGCATATTCTTACGAGTTTGAAAATTAAATAATTGTTTGTTATATATTTTTGATTTATTATAACATTTAAAAAGGTAAAACGTGATAAACGTTTAATATATTTTTGTT